>JARWLC010000008.1:46444516-46687016 GCA_033318265.1 Phyllotis vaccarum | reverse complement strand
ATCAATTCCAGCTCAGTTATAAGTAGGATATTTTTCTCAGAACCACATTTTTCTTTTATTTAGTTTTTACTTTTGTAACACAGGATGGCCTTTAACTCATAATTCTGTATCTTGGCTTCTAAGGTATTAGAATTTCAGGCATCCAATTTCACTTTCTTGTTTATTATTATGTTTTGTAGAGGTTGATATTTCTTCAGATCTCTTTGTCATGACCAAAAGGATAAAAATTTACATTTATTTTTTTGTTTTAATTAATATACTTATTTATTAGTATGTGTATAAATGTGTTTGCACGTGGCTGGTGCCATGACAACCATGTAGAGGGCAAGGACAGATTACAGGTGTCAGTTTTCTCCTTCCTCAATGTAGATTTCTAGGACAATCAGGTTGGCAAGCTTGGCAGCAAGTGCCTTTATCCACTGAGGCATCTCATCAGCCCATGGCCACAGTTTTAAGTGTGTGGCACCAGCGCCTGCTGAGTCTTAATGGAATGGACTTGGCAGGAAAACAGCCCCTGACTGAACCCCCAGGTTGCCTATTAACACCTGCCATTACCTGCCATCTAAATGTAAGTTAAATAATCTTCCCAATTTGTATTTTGGCAAAATGCCACCATAGCAGATGGACAAGACTGTATGTAACTGGAAACTATGCATGTAAATTTAATGTGTGGACTCTGCATATTATACCTTCCTAGGAACATCCGGACATCCTTCTGCTCTCAGCTTTTCTGTGTATGCTGTTTACACCATATGCCAGCACAGTGGGAGGGCCTTATCTGAGAGGCTAAAGGGAACACTCATACATATCATAGAAACTGTAATAGAGTAAAGAAGCATATGAAAAGTAGTGTGAGTATACATGTGTTTATTTCAAGTAGTATATATCCAAAACCAATTTTGGTATTTAAAAAAGACAAGGCATTTTAGAAAAAACAGGAAAAAACAGAATGTTTAGTTTCTGTAAAACACCCTTCAGCTATTAGGTGTCCGTATTCTTTTTCTCACATTTCATCTCACTCACGCCAAAAGCTACGTGTTTGCTGTCACCATAGTTCTCCTGCTAATGAAATTGTTCTTTTCTCTGTTTCAAAATGTTTCTCATGTTTGCCAACCTCCATGACATCCTAGTCTCCCAATGGGTAGATACATTAAACAAGTTGTATTCTTTTCTATAAATCCAAAGTATTGTATTTTTAAGTTGTGGGTAGTGAGTCTAATATTCAAGATATCTATAGCCATTTTAAAGTAGGAGAATGACGGTCACACTAATTCAGTCACAGTCTAGGCTATGGGGACTGGAATAGCTTTCGTCAACACTAATACAAACGAGCTTGTCAAAGCTCTGAGCTGGGTGATTTGGGGAACTTGATTTTCTCAGGATTCTACATTCTTACTTGAGTCCTTGAAGAAGTGAATGCTAAAAGTGAATTAAACATGGAAGGGAATTTATTAGGAAAAGTGATCTTGTAACAAAATCAAAGTAGTTATGGAAAATAAGGAGAGCTCTTCCATACAATATCTGAAACCAACAAAAGAGAAGTATGAGTTTCTGGACCTCACTGATATTATATATATATATTATTATGATAATAACCATAATAATAATAATAATAATAAAAATAATAATAATAAAGTTTAGCATACCATAAGGGAGTCCTTAAAATGCAGGAATCCAGTATTTCCTCTGGAACAGAGTTATTTAAGCATTAGGAACTGAGAGAAGCTCTTGGTAACATGGCCTTGAGGATATAGTATTTCAGAAGGAAGCAACTGGCTCATGGTCAGTTACACTGGTAATTACTTGTCTCCATTCTCTTGGCCACCATAAACCAGGAAAGAGATTAATCTCTTAAAGGGAACATTTCCAACTATGTCCACAAGGAACTCAGGTGTACATTGTCAATAGTGTTTTTACTTATCTTATTATACTTCAGCAGGAAATATACATCTAACTAGGACTGCCAATCTCTCCTGGTTAGTTGAATTTTCCAGAGCAGCAAAATAACAATGCCACTGAGTTAATGAACTCACACATTAAACAAAGAGCTTCAGAAAATGTTTCAAATTATTGTGGTACCTAGATATTTTATTAAGATGTATTAAATTCCATCTGAGAAGCCACAGACCCAAAAAATAAATGGTATCATGGAGGTCCAAGAACTCTCATCCTGATGTGTGGAGAATGGCATCTTAAGCATGCCTCTGAAGCAAATTTTTCACATCTCATGCTGATAAATCATCACTGTTCTTGGAACCTTTAGATCAAGTCAGTACAAGATCCTTAATGGCTTTGATTACCAGTTTATTATCTTTTATCCTGGGAAAAATAGATTTCTAAGGTTTTCAGGTGGTATTTCTGGTCTCTACAAATTTGACCAAGAGAGGAGAGCTCTAATTGGCCTCTCTTGTATCTCAGAAAGACCAGCAGAAGGGGCAGAATGACTAGAATCTCTTCACATGTTCTCCTGCCTTCCCGAAAGCTGAGCCAGACTTTCCCTTCTTATAACAGTTTCCAATGGCCAAAAAACTGTGTACTCAAGTTCTAGTACACAGTACTTCCCAGTCACTTTGGTTACGGTTTTTACTTAGCTGAAAAGTTTCACACAGCCCATGCCGGGTAAGGTTACACAAAGACATGGATCCAGGAAGTCCTAAGCACACTGGGTACTGTCCTATCGTATCTGTCTGCTATGCAACAATGTCTATCTTTTTTATTTATTTATTTAATCCATAAGAACTCTGAGTAAATAGGGATTTACCTCAGAGAAGAAGGTTCAGATACATCATTATAGCCAGCAATGTTGCAGGTGAAAATTATGGGATTTATGTTCCATTTTGATCCTTGGTTGCCTGATTCAAGCAGCAACTCCAATGTTCTATGTTCTGACCCTATTAAAATAATATGTGTGTTTTTGCCAGTTTCATTGCGACATAAATATGAAAATTAGAAGGTAGAAATTGAATAATATATGACTTGTTAAAACCCTGCAGTTTTCACTGTATAAGCTCTTCTGTCATCAGTGATAAACCCACCATCGCTATAATAGGTGCTGAAGAGGATAAACATGAAAGTAACACGTTGAAAATAAGAAAATAAGTACTTTGGCATGACTAGCCCTTTGAGTGTAATCAAGACAGTTTCTGGAGCATGAGGGAAAGCTGTAATAATCTACAAGAGCTGTGTGGCTGGCTGCAGTTTTCTTTATTTCAATTCACTTAACACATAGATTCATTTTACACTAAGCTAGATGGGTATTGTTTACTGATACACTAGACTTTTGTCTCAGGGCTGGGCCTAACACGTCATTTCTGTTGGCTCAACATCTACAAAAGTTTTAAATTTTAGAATATAGATTCTTCTCCCATGTTAGATAATAACATAGGTGAGTATTACATAAATTTCTGTTTAAGAAAATGATCATATTGTCAGTTTGGCACAAATAATCAACTACTCCATTTTATAATGTTCCACAGAGGTGTGTGTATGTGTGTTTGTCTTTCTGTCTGTCTCTGTGTGTATCAGCCTAGAATGATAGTTAAGATAATTGAATCCAGTGTCATGAAGAATATTTTCTTGATGAATGAAACATTCTCATTTTCTCTATAAGATATGAAGTTTGAAGAGATTTGCACCTTCTTTAACATCACTTCAGGGTTTTATACACAGTGATCAAAAGAGCAAACAAAGTTGTTTTGTTTCACATTAGCCAAGACTGACCTAGAATTTAAGATGTTATCAGGCAATCTCTGAACTGTCTGGGAGCATCCTTTTCTACCTCAGGCTCTAGAGTACACGATAAGAGCTTTGAGGCAAGGCATGGAGGCAGGCTCAGATCTGGCCATACAGTACTGTCGCCTTTTTTAAAATTTTCTTCAGTTATGAAACACTGAAAACAGAATTTGGGGCGCCTCACACTAAACAAATGCTCTATCACTGAGCTGTATCCTCGGCCTTTTTCTTATTGTTTGGGGTGTACGTTTCAGGGCTAAGTACCCAAAGTCTGATAGAAATTAATCATGTTCTGTTTTTCTTTTTCTTCTTCTTCTAGGACTACAATGATGAAATTCGTCAAGAACAACTCCGGGAGTTGTCTTACTTAAATGGCTCAGAGGAGTCTGGCCGTGGCCGAGGTCTTAGAGGCAGAGGAATCAGAATAACTTCCATAGCTCCTTCAAGGTATCTGAGTTCTCACTCTTAGTGGTTTACCAGTGGATAATGACTTCAGGCCTTTGCTGTTCTGCTCTGTGGCGTTTTCCTAAACAGAACTAACAATCCCATCAGCATTCACAAGATAATAAGACTGGATACTTAAATACCACAAAGGAGAAGAGCCCCATCAACACTCACATCAAAACAGTAAGGGTGGAGGATCAAATGGCATATAGGAAATCACACACATGAACATAGCACACTTTGTTTTCGAACTTAAGATAACTACTTTTTTTATAAATGAGGAACTAAGGAACAAAAGTAGCCCACATCTAGGATCCAAGAATTCAAAGGACTGAGAAAGGTGGATCTCTGTGGGTTCAATACAAGCTGAATTCCAGGCCAGCCATGAAACATTGCAAAAATAAAACAGCAACAAAAGTTGGGCAGAATATTAAAATGTTATCTAAAACAATAGATACATTCTGACTCCAAAACTCATAAATTTGGAGCACTATCCTTGAAAAATAATGTGGGAACCTGAGAGTCTTTAGTTCACTGTTGTCCCCAGAATTAGAGTACATATTCCATTACATAGTCATTTTATTGTTTAAAACCAGAAAGCCTTTGCAAGTATGAAAACTACATTTTTTCCTGCCATATACAGTTCTTGAAAGGGTATAATATTATCAAGTTAACATATAAATAAATTAGATATCTCCATCACCTAAGAAAAAACAGAAGTTCACTTTGGCATGACTAAAAGCATAGTTATATAAAGTTCATACATATATTTAGTTTTGCAAGATTCTTGATGATAATAATAATCCTTTGGTTTTGTGGAGTGCTAAATTGTTTTAATCTTTTAAAAGAGAACATTGATTTGCACAAAGGCAAAAATGCAAGCATACTCTAATACCAAAGCCAGAGACAAAAGAGGGTGAAAAAAAAAAAAAAGAAAACTTGGACTAACATTCCTGAACATCTATTTCATAGACAGAAAAGAAGCATCAATAAGTAAAGCGCAGTGAGAAGTCTGGGGTCATAGGATCACAGGATGGAATGCCATCCAAGGATGCTGTAACTGTTCCGCCTCTCTATCTTCTGTTGTCATGCTTTCCCACAAGCTCAACAGATTTGCCTGCTTTGCTGTCCCAGATTTATTTTGGGTGCCCCTACATTCTGTCTTACCTTTTATCAAAAGCATTAAAACAGAGAGTCTTCACAATCACAGCCCAGAACTTATAAAACCAGAAGCCAAAGTAAACTTTTTTCTGTTTAAAGTTATGTCACAAACACACACACACACACACACACACCTCACATTTCTCACACACAGGCTGTATTCCCTTGCTTCTCTGTATAGCTGACTTTTATCATTGTAGAGAACATACCCTAAAATAATATCTCATCTGCCACAATAAATAATAAATGTACCTTTATTATGCAAGATATGCAAAAGTATTTTACAATTTTAACTAATGCCCTAAATAAACACTTCAATAATTATGAATACACCACTTTTTTTTTACATTTAGTATCTTAAAACCTTGCTCACTTATCAGAAAAGAAAATAAGGATTTTTAAATGGAATACTCAGCAATTAACTATGTATATGGATCAATGTAGAAATTCAGGATGGAATTAAATATACCTGAAAGAAAAGACCAGAAAAAAATCATATTTCATCTAAAAAACTAAAAAGTAAACATTGAAATACTTTGCTGAGTCATTTTCTCACTGATACATACTCATACTTTGGATGAGACCAGTCTTTTATAAAACTTTTGTGTTTCTAGCTGATTTGGCATTCTGAACTTTTAGCAGTTTAGCAAGTATATCTTAATACATATTTGGCAAACCGAACAAAGTCACATATTTCTTCTGTATTCTTCAAGAGTCTAACTACTTAAAATAATTTACTTTTCTTATCATGAAATCCTAAAAGTATCGTAGTAATAAATTTTGTTCAATTATTAACAAGGAATCATGTGCTTAATGGAACGTTAGGACAAAAATATTTCTTTTGGCTCAGAGTATTTGCCAAATTTGAATAGACATTAATTTTGGTAAGCCTTTATTCTAAGGTTTTAAATTATTTCTTAATCAAATAAATTATTAGACACTATTATTACTATTAATGGAATATTTTTAGTGATTTTGTGGACAACATTAAAAACTAACATATAGAACTAACAGAGTTCTAAAAATGTGGTATGACTATATCCGTTTTTTAGGAAGGATCAAAGAAATTGCCATGATGAAATAATCTAGGTTAGGGTATTGCAAAAAGTGGTAAAAGAGACTAAATCATGACTAGGGAGACAGTGGTGATAAACCCATGACCCGAGGCTGGAAGAAATGAACAGCACTTGAAACACAGGCAGAGTAGAGAAAAGAATAAAAGTCTGAAGAAACATTTTCCAGATAATAGTTTGGAGAAGTCTTAAATATAACTCAGGAGACACAGGGTCATGGGAGCTCTGAGAGGAAATTGGTAGGCTGTGAGCTTGGCAGGCTCAGCCAAGTGTCTTCCCATAGTGCTGAGAACAAGAACTAAAGACATGACATTTGGTTCAAAAATGAATATGAAGTGAAGATTAAATGCAGAAAATGCTTTTTGAATAAGCCAGAAACTAAAAGAATACTGCACTGGGATTTAGCCATGGACAGTATCCTAAAATAGATGGTATATGTTTTAGGTTGAATGGGAGAAGACAGTGATGTTAATCCTGCCAGGAAATGGCAGAACATATAAAGAGAGAGTAAGACAGACTATGGATGAGGTTTTGCCAAGGCTGGGTCTAAGAGTCAGCTGAAGAAGAAATATAATGAAAAATTAGAATCAATATAAGCATGACATAATTGCAGAGCAGAAACATTATGTAGATTTAGAAACCTAGATACCACTCATTAGGAAAAAATATTTAAAGTCTAGGTAATTAAAATGTTTACCCACCATTACTCATTGATATAGCCAGCACGTGTAGTTTATTATTAACACATGGACACTTCGATATATTAAAATGCTAAAGTGAGCAGGAATTAGTACACTAGTTGTCAGACCTAGGAGTATGTTACAGTTGAGGAACAGGCGCTTGGTGGTTGTGTTACTGGTGAGGAACAGGCACTTGGAGGTTGCATTAGTAAATTCTCTGTTTTTATGAGCAAATATTGAACAAGAAGCAACTTAATGGAGAAAGGAAAGGTTTATTTTGGATTGCAGCTTGAAAGGGATACAGTCTTCATAATTGGAAAGCCACCATAGAAGATGGCTCACTGTGATGGGAACCTGTGGCTGTGAGAGCTTTGCTCCTTGTGTCTCACCAGAGCAGAAAACAAAGAATAGACAGTATTGGCTGTAAATCTCAAGGCTTGTTCACAAATAACTAATTCCTCCAGTAACACTTCCTGTCCTAGAAATTCTACAACCTTCCCAAGCATCACTAAGAGCTGGACATGATGTGTTCACACATTTCACATGCAAACAACAACTCAGAATCTCAGGGAAGGTGATTTGTACATAACTAATACCTTTATGCCCCATGATAACATCAGCTTATCTTTCCAGTAATCATACTGAAGCTGCTACTGCAGCCTTGGGTGTTTTGTGACTTGAGTTCTAGGCCACTGCTCTGTATATTCTTTACTCATAAGCTGTGTGAGCCAAGAACTTTTAAAGCTCTACAGCATTCTTATTCCTCACTTCCAAAACTCATTTTCTTTCAGGATCAAAGAGCCAGTTGATGGCTGTTCAGAGCAGAAGGTGTAACCTGCACCGCCATGTGATGGCACAGCTGAACACTATGATTGTTGGAATTCCAAAGATCATCATTTTTTTCAAAGCTTTATAGTTCCTGCTGATAGCAGTGCTTTCTAGAGGTCAACTTTCAGACATAATAAAAAGTGAAATAACCATGTATTTGCCCAAAGCTTTCAGATAGACATCCTTTCCAAATGTTTCAGAATGTCAGAAAAATGGCTGCATCTTTTGATCTCTTATTTTTGTTCAGATCCATTTTTGTGTTAAGTCGGTAATACAGAACATTCATTCAGCCTTCTCATTGCTGAGAATTAATTCAGCAGCTGTGATGTTACAGTGTGAAAATATGTCAGTGATTTCACCATCTCCAGAGGTGACAGCATATTGATAAATAAGTGGTGGGAAACTCAAGCTACTATAACTACACAACAGCATCACTCTGGTCAGAATGTTAAAGTTTATTAAGATAATTTGTTTTGAAAATATGACCATACTGAAGAACACTGTCAACAATCCCAGAATGGAAGTAATCTACAGAGAGAGAGACTCACACATGTAACCAAAGTGCTACATCTCAAAAAGTACTCTGGTTTGTCTTTTAAGTTTGTAATGTAATCAAGCAAGACATATTTTCTTTTTTTCTTTTATTCCCCATTTTAAATTACATAATAGAAAATATCAAAATATGTTGCATGGTTTTCATGCGAACTAAGACATAATATTTAAAGAAATGTATGTTAATGTGACTTGAAGCACTTTATGTATTATATAATATCCACCAGAAAGTGAGATTGATTTGTATGGAGGAGTAAGATGAACATTTAATTTTTGTCTTTCTTTTCCTTCATCTACATGTCACCCGATTTCTTGTAGGGGCCGTGGGGGTGCTCTTCCTCCACCACCGCCACCTGGACGAGGTGTTCTTACCCCTCGGGGGACCACTGTGACCCGTGGAGCTCTTCCAGTTCCCCCAATAGCAAGAGGTGTCCCTGCACCTCGTGCCCGTGGGACAGCAGCAGTACCTGGGTACAGAGCACCCCCACCTCCAGCCCACGAGGCTTATGAAGAATATGTAAGTACCCCCAGTATTCTGTAGTGAAGAAAAGCTAAGTTAAACTTCATTTCGTGGAAGTAGAAGGTAAATGTTCATTGAAGCACTGAAATGTTTTTTCACAACAGAATTTAAGCCATGGATTTTCATGGGAACACTTAGAGGATAAAAAGGTCTCATTCCGTAGGTGTTGCGTTGTAGTACATGTGACATCAGCACCTTGTGTTTCAATAATCAATTCTGCTAAGGTGTTCCCATCTTTACAAAGTTTGATCAGCTTTCAAATTGGAAATAATTATAAACCATTGCAAGCATGATATGAATCATCACATAGTCATTAATTTACTTGGAACCTAATAAACTTTAGGGAAAGCCTGATAAATATGAGCATTGATATACATATACTGTATATACGTGAATAGCCTCCCTTTTTCATGACGTATTTTTTCATTGACCACTTGAAAGATATGCGATTGTCATCCAGAATTGAAATGTAGAGAGTAAACAGGAAAAATAATATCTCTGATTGTCCTCCTCCCATTTTCCATAGTCTCCAGTATTTTCTCCTCAGGGTGCACCTAGCAGTGTCCACTCCACCACCTCTTTCAAAGGTCTCAGGGATAAACAAAAGTTCCATTTCACCCAAGTTCCTCCTATGTACATATGAGTATGTAGGGATTATTTACAGGGCATGATAAGGCGTTACTGACAGGAACATGGGTGACTCCAGAGCACACTGGAAAGTCATCACCCCGCATTGATGATGGCTTTTCTGTAGCTCCATATGTGGAGTCTCCTTCACCAAGTCCTCCCCAGGCTCTGTAATTCAGCTGGTCCCTCAAGCACTAAAGCCACATGCACCTAGAGCTTGGAGGGATGACTGGATATTCAGGTGAGCTTCCAATAACCTTTCCTCTCCTTCCTTCTATTCCTTCTGTGAGAGAATATCAGCACTCCACAGGCCCAGCCACAGTTGTCTCTGTAGATGCAGACACAACTGATTTTATGAAGATGGTTGTTATTTTGCTCGGGGGAT
This sequence comes from Phyllotis vaccarum, assembly GCA_033318265.1. NCBI lineage: Eukaryota > Metazoa > Chordata > Mammalia > Rodentia > Cricetidae > Phyllotis > Phyllotis vaccarum. Next base: position 46,677,014 of record JARWLC010000008.1, on the reverse strand, counting down.
TTTGTTGTACAGCATGAACCCTCTGTATGTCCAGATCATCTGGTATCTTCTAGGATCCTTTGACCTTGCTGTGAAAAGTCACTAGTCCAATAGTTACACTGTGTTATAGCCCCTGTGCCTGATTCTGCTGTATTAGAAAACCTGGAAAGGGAATTTCTTGTTTGTGTCCCATGATTTTGTAATCATAGGAATCTACTATTAATTTTAAATTGAAAAGTTTTGTTCCCATTAACTAAAGGCTTCCCTGGTATACGCAGCACTTTGGAGGAGAAGAAAATGGGCTGATGAAATTGTAGCTTTTCGTCTATGTTTGTATTTATGGCAAATCAAGCACTGTGTATGTGGTAAGAGGAAACTGCAGAGGTATAAGAGGCTCATGGAAATAAATACAACATTCTGAATGGGAGAAACCCACAAAGGTGTGGCCTTCGGGAAGATTAAAATAGTGAAAACATGGTACTATCTTCAACCTTTGCTTACTGGACCTGTTATTTTAAGTTCTTTTCTGAGTCCTGAGAATAGATGTTGATCATTTTACGAGGAGGTCTTAATAAACATGCATAGACATTTGGAGAAAGGCAAGGTAAAGCTCTGGACAGAGACGGGGTGGCTTAGGGCAGGAGTTGGGGAAAGTCTCTTGGACTTGAGACCTGAATGCAGGGGGTGACTCAAGTCCTGCCTAAGCTAACAGGCTAACATATAAACAGCATCACAAGAACCAGCAACTGTATTCATTATGAAGTTGAATCTTGTTGGGTTAGTGAGACATCAATAAGATGAGAGCTGGAACAGAATGTGTGAGAAGTAGTAAATACATTCTCCAGGAAAAACAGGCTAACCCATAGCGCTGCCAAGGAAAAGGCTTTGAGGAGAAAGTCACGCGCTCAGATGATATTAGTTTTTATGCTGTTGGTTCTTTCCATTATGGAGACTAGAACACAAGTCCTAAGATTTGCAAACAAGTCATGCAGAAACACTGACTCATTATAGTATGCCACTTGGACAAAATGGTGGCTTAGAGGGGATGCAGATGGGGAAATTTTCCTGGGAAACAGATCTTTCTACATCTGGCAATGAGATAGATGCAGAAAATGATCATCTTCCTTTATGTTTTTGTAAAATTTTCATGAAATGAAATGTTGGGGATTAAAGAATTGGGTTAAACCAAGGGGAATATGTATTGGAATAATTAGAATTGGGCTGGGAGCAATAAGGTGAGAGTACAGTTTGTGATAGTGCTGAGTAAAGGCTTTGAGCTCACAGGAACCGTAGCATTACTGCATAGATACGGTGTACACAGCAACAATAAATATTCCTAAACACATATAGGCGTCCATAAGTGCTTATTATACTGTAAGTATTGAATAAAAGCTAACTACAATTTAAAATGACATTGTGTTTTTCTTAGTATCTTTCCACTATGGATTTAATTTATAATATTTATCTTTTTTGAAACTAATCAGGTATTATTGATTTTATGTAGCTAGAAAACATTTGACCTTATGTTATTAAAATATAAACTTGGCATTGTGGAAATATTCTATGTGGAAGTTCAAGAATCCAATAACAGTATGTCATTAGACCCTGTGGAATGCTGGAACCAAGGAGCTAGGAAACAGCCAGAAGTCTTTGCTTCATTAAGAAACTATCTTTCCACCCAGAATGGCCTTCTATGGGGAAACCCTGGATTTTAGAGGGGAAAGGGTATCAGGTTGACAGACACATCAGTATCTCTACAGTAAAATAGCATGGTAACAAAAAAAGATTAGGTATATATGTTTTTACTATTGTTATTATTATTATTATCTTAAATCACTGGAAAAACCTATCACTGACCATATTTTATAGCTATTTTCTGTTAAAAAACAAAACAAAAACAAAAAGAAAACAAAACTCAGTTGGTACATACAAAGTTTTAGGTGAATCTGCTGAACTGCTGGTGGCAAATTTTGTAGTACCAAACTGGATGACAGGATACACAGGGACAGCCTCTTCCTGTTGAACTTCAGACTATTGATTCCTCTGAAACAGGTAAGAAAAACAAAAGTTAAGTGTCTCAGTAACAAAATAATAGCACCATGCTGAGTTGATAGTGAAAAATCCCAAAGGAGTTCTTGGATAAAATTTCACAGAAAAAGGTTCTCTATTATAAATCACAGTGTGAGTCAATTCCCTCTTCACAGGCCTGCTCCTGCTGAGCCTCAGCATTAAGTTTCAGGCCACATAGAAAGCATGGAGGTAATCAGAGCCAATCCTTGCAGCTGGCCTGACAAGAAACCACTCACACTGATTGAGGCTGCTGTTTTAAGAGCATCATTAGTGTTAGCTTAACCAGATACATAGCAATCATATATATACATATACATATATGGATTTGGAATCCTGACTTGAAGTACTTGAAAGCTCCTTTTTGTTAGATTTCTTCTGAGTGGAATACATTCACAATTTACAGAGCCATCGTCATAACTTAGAGAAATTAGGAAAACTAAAAGTTGGAATGAATGAAATAATGATCTCATCAGATCTTCCGAGGCTAGAAGTGTAACAACCCCTTTGAAGGCACAGCCCGCTTCTTGTTGTGTTGTTACTCACGCTGATGTTGATGCTACCAATGAGCTGTTAACTTACTTCCCTGTGTTAGTAGAGGAGGAACCAGAAACTTAGGGCTGGTTGTGCTCTGTTCTCAGTCTCCAGAGGTTCTTTGATCTTTGTGACACTGTTCTTTCTCTTGGTAAAGAGAACAACAGAATCCTACCTGGTGTTTGCTCGCAGGTAATATACACCTGGGCAGGCAGATTACCTGCGCTTCATCTTCATCCAAGTGGTAAGTGAATGCTCCAGTCAATGTTTAGCACATCTTCCCATCTCTTCAGAGGACTGGATAGCTACAGAAATCAGATGCTAGAAACACAGTCATCTACAGAGTTTGGGAAGACTCTTCCCATTTACAAGCTTTCACATATTCCAAAGGCAGAAAACATTTCTTAAATTTGTCTTTTCAGTTCTATGTAAACTGCTTGGTAGCAATTGTAGTATGAGGTATTTGGCCTGGATTTTCGGGCCTAGTCTCAAGTTTTAGGACCCACAGACCCACAGTCCCACAGTCCCACAGTCCCACAGAGACAAACAGAAGCTTATGATAGTGTTAGGCTGATCGGCCTATGGCCCAGGCATATCACTTGCTAGCTCTTTACCCTTAAACTAACCTATGTCTCTTATCCTGTTCAGCCATGCAGCTTGGTACTTTTTCTTGGAGCAGCATAGTTGTCCTCTGCTTCTTCCGGCTTCTCTCTGGAGTTCTGCTCTGTGCTTCCTGTTCTCAGAGTTTTCTTAGTCTGGTAGCCCCACCCATACTTCCTGTCTGCTTTTGGCCAATCAGCGCTTTTTATTAAACCCCTGGGTGGGACAATTATTTACAATGTAACAACATAATCTCCCACAAGCAATAATAGGATTAACCTACTTATTATATTTTTGGAAATATTATACATAGACACTACAGTAATATACATATTTTGTTAACATCAAATGAAAATACAGAATAGCACAAATTGTGCATCTAATTAATACTTCCTGTCTTGGTTAGGGTATCAATTGCTGTGACGAGACACCATGACCATGGCAACTCTTACCAGAAAACACTTTTAACTGGCTTGTTTACAGATTCATAGGTTCAGTCCATTATCATCATGGTTGAGCACATGTTGGTATGCAGACAGACATGGTGTTGGCTGGCTACATCTTGATCACAAGGCAACAGGAAGTAGACTGTGACAATGAACAAAGCTTAAGCAAAAGATACCTCAAAGCCTGGATCTGTAGTGACACACTTACTTCAAGAAGGTCACACCTCCCAATAGTGCCAGTCTCTGTAAGCTCATGGGAATCAAAGACAGTCAAACTACCACATAGCCTATGTTCCAGTAAAAGTCATTCATAACTATGGGCATTTTACAAAGTTTCTAAGATAGAGATCATAGGCAGATCCTTGAGAAGCAGGGGATAGAGAATTGTCATGAACAGGGAATACTGAGGGCAAAGGCAGGGAAAGGTATCTTCATGGCAAATGTAGAGAATCTGGGAGAATAAGCTAGTAAAACAGTCTAGCTATGGCCCAGGAGAATGGAGATGGGTGCAGACTGAAAAGCTGCCTTCAGGTTTCTGTGATGTTAAACTAGGGTTTGGGAGAAAATAAGGATTTTTTCCATTGTTTTGGGAGAATGGAAGAGAGAAGAGGGAAAGAAGATTTAGGGGTGTCCCCTCAGCTGTGGCCTGTACCGTAAGGTAATGACAGGATGCAGTTAACTGAGATGTGTATGATCATGTGAGGTTAGGCTGGAATTCAGTTATCAAGAGTAAAAGAAAGGTAAACACGACTATATTGAATCAGAGAACCAGCTGATATGGAGGGAGCAGTAATGGGGCAAGAAAATGAAGCAGTTCTCACTCACATGTACACTATGTATGAGGAGAATTAGTGGGTGTGGCTGTTCGCAAAAACAGAGAAGAGCACTGTTGGCAGTTCATTCAGTTTGGGCTGCCTGAGGTAGTTTATTTTGTGGGAGGTGGGCTGGCTCTTGTTCTGATGTAGAAAATCCAGTACTGCTCTAGCACTCCACCTGGTGTCCTGACAACATTCAACTACAGAGATCAGGCTGCTGATTGGGCTGCAACTCTGGCCAAGGACGTATGTATTTAGCAGGGGGAACACAAGGGTTGACTGTTAGAATTGCTTCTGTGGAAACTCTTCATATCACTCAACACAACCCTGAAAGAAGAGAGGCACAGAGAATCTGCCACATGGCCAGCAGTGGGTTGTGAAACATTCACAGTAAAACATCATTAATAACAAATGTTTTTCTGTCACTGAAGATAGAGAAAAATCCTACACACTCTCCCCTCTATAGAATGTTTAAAATAAAATCAAAATAATGTTATAAGATGATCAGAGACAATTGTTGTAGTGAGGTTTCTTGGTCTCGGGCAGCCAGTGGCCCAGACCCTGCCACGCCAGATCCCTTAGCCGCCTGCCGCTGCTGCTCAGGCCCCAGAAATGACTCAGATGCTTATATTAACTTTATGTTGTTTGGCCTATGGCTCAGGCACATTGTTAGCTAGCTCTTACATATTAAATCAACCCATTTCTATTAATCTGTCTGCCACGTGGTCCGTGGCTCACCTGTGTTCCTTACATATTGCTCCTTTGGGCTTCAGCTCGGTCTCTCTGACTCTGCCCTACTTCTCCTACCTATGCTCTGATTTCTCCTCCTACTTTTTCTATGGTGTCTGTCATGGGCCAAAACATCTCCTTTATTTAAAGATTGATATTCACAGCATACAGAAAGACATTCCCACATCAGACTGTATTTTTAACAAAAGGGGAAGGGTCTAGGATGATAGCCCAGTGATAATGTGCTTACTGCTCAGTTGTGAGAACCAGAGTTTGGACTCCCAGATCCCATATAAAGACATAAAACTGAACACATAGTGAAAACAGGTCTAATCCTAGTGCTTCCTGGCAAGACAGGAGGCATATAGGCATGCACAAGAGAATCCTGGAGACTGTTAGAGAAGCCAAGCTGGTTGCCCCTGTTTGAAACAAGGTGTAAGGCAAAATCCGACAACCTAATTAAATGTCTTCTCTCTCTTCTTTCCTCTATCTGTCTCTCCCTTTATCTCTCTCATACACATACATACAATATACGTGTTTTATGGATTTTGTAGTTTTTCTAGGTTTTATACTTCTAACAATTGGCTATTGGTTGTGATTTGTCAAGCAAAACATTCTGATGTTGATTTTTATAACCTTGATTTTGTGATATTTTTTTTTTCCTGATAGAATGCAAACTTGTGTCTTTCAAAGCCTTACAAAATCTGGGTCTTTCCCTATAGAGATAGAGATACACAACATTTATAGAAAAATGTATGTAGGTGGGAGACAGGACAGGGAGAGATTGTTTGAGGGAAACACTGACTGTGCCTGCAACATGCATCTGCATTTACTCAGAATGATGTCAGTACTGTTGGAAAGGCAGCACTTTTGGAAAGCTGTCGTTTTTTACAATGATTATGAGAAAATTAAAGAGAAAATAAAGAGCCCTGGGCTCTTTAAGATCCTGTAAGAACATAACATCCTACAAAAGTATTGGCCTTACATATGTGTTATATAAATTCACTGTGGTAACTCATTACTGATGGAGTTGAAAGAAATAGAAGAATTCTCCGAAGGTGCACCAAACATCTCCTAGCTTCCTAAGACATAAGTCCAATTTATTTTTAAACCACTTCATATTTTCTCCAAAGGTTAATGTGCAGGCATCAAAGGCATGTACCAAACTAAGCACAAAACCAAGCAGGAAGAAAAGAGATAATTAAAATTCAGGCCAGTGCTACATGAGAAATTTTTGGCTTAGTATAATCAATCATGTTAACCTAATTTACAAAATGCCTTCTGACAAATTTTGAGTTTCTCTTTTCATCAGTCTTCAGTGAGCCCATCGGCCTTCTGGCCCGTCTTGTCATCTAACTCAGCCTCTGAGGTATCCTTCCAGTAACTATAAGAGAGCTAGAAATTTCACCGGCAGATCGATAGTCCTTAAAAGTTCCGTAAATGAGCTCAAGCTGAAAACCTTCAGTTTCATGTGTACAGAGAACTTTTTGACAGGAGAGGGAAATCAGTATTAAATGATAATTGAAATCAATTCTTGTGCCATTTGTAGAAGGAAAGATTATGAGTCTGATCTATAATGCATTTTGAGGGCAGCCACGTACGATGGTTTCTGTGTAATAGGCAAGGGCCTTCACCCAAAGAGATGAGACTTTTATTAGAGCTTCCAAATTGGATATTTGTATTCCATTAAACATTCTTGTTGGAGTTTCATGCTCTAGTCTCTTCGTATTAGAGACTAATTTACCAGAATGCATTGCAGGCTTTTGTTTGTTGAAATGGAACTAATATTTAAAATAGCTGAAACATGCGAGGTTAATGGAATGTGCTGCAAAGCCATGGGCTGAGTATCATATTAATGTGGTTCTGAGTTCAGAGAAAGTTAGAGGTGTTTAGACACAACTACATAATAAACTACTTCCAGAAATGATAACACACCCATCCTTTGAATTCATTGGCATTTTCCTGGAGTTGAAGTCTGAACGAGCGAGCCATCTTTCTACTCTGTTAGATTTCAAGTCACTTTAGAATACAAGAGGATTCTTCTGTTTCCAACAACGCTTAGGATTGAGTCCCAACCTTTACCTAAAAATTATGAAGTTATTATAAGATTATAATTATAACAAAGAAACAAAAATGAGTTTTTTCTCTTTGTTCTTATTTGCAATGCCTGCTGCCACTGGACAACATTATGTTATAGGAACATACTATTAAAGTTTCTTCTAGGCTATCTTACAAAAAAGCTTTATTTATTTATTTATTCATTTATTTACTTGTTTGTTTGTTTGTTTGTTTTTTCGTGTGTCTATCTGTCTGTTTGTATGCTGTGGACGAGGAGATAAGAACAGTGATGAGAAGACCAGACTGCATACTGGAGTTTGGAAGGTTTATCGTTAGCTTAGAAAATTAAATTCTCACTTTGTTTTAGGGTACTGCTCTTAATATATTACATTTACAATATTACTGTATTTGAGGCAGTATCATATTTATTTTATACACACGTCTTGATAATTACAACTAAATGTAGGCCTTCAAAGTTGTGCCAGCCTGAAAGACGAGCTGTGAGCTTTCTGCATCCCCGCAACTCTCCCATGCCTGTGGTGAGGGATGGGGCCATCTCTCCCAAGTGCTTAGGTCAGCTCTCCTATGGGAAGGAGTGGCAGTGGGGGGGGGGGGTGCCAGCTCTCCTGCTAAGTGTCCATGACAGGGATGGCTCTGCACAGACCATGAATTTCAACACGTATGGTTCCTATGTCCCCCCCATCCCCACCTCAGTAACATGGACATCAATCCAGACCCTGGCTGCTACTGATCCACGGACCCCGACATGGCCCACCGTAGCAGCCCAGGCTCTACCCCATGTGGCTGCCCAGGCCACTTGAATTGGCTTGGCTGCTGTGGCAGTGAGGCCCTTAGAACACCAATATGGTCTCAGGTTGCAACTCAGACTGTGCAACTCCTTTGTTTTATATTCTAGGCTTTGCATAGGTTGTCATGACACATTTTTAGCTTCAATATCCAAAACTATGTAAAATGCTTTCTAACTCTACTAACCTGTGTTTTTGATACTGTTTTATTTGGTGACCCTTCTGTTTAAAAAGCCCCCCTTCTCTTACACTCATGTAATCTGAACAAATCTCATCAAACATCTTCCAATTTAGGATTCATCTGAGTTGCTTTTTGTTTTTAGACCAGTAGTGTTTGGTTTTACCTTAAGTCTCTGGTCTATCTAGTTTCCAGTTCTTGGTTACCCAAGCAAAATCAGGTATAGATTCCTTCTCCTGAAGTGAGCCGAGGTTAAGTCAAGCATTGATTGGCTACTCCCTCAAGTTCGGCACCATCATATTTCCCGAACGTGTTTTGTAGTAGGGCAGATTGTGGGTCAAAGGTTTTGATGAGTCGGTGTCCACATTTCTCATTCTGATAACTTCTCCAATGTTCTCTGATTTGATTGCATGTTTTCCCACCTCAGGAAGACTCGTTCCTCATTACTAGGAATCCTCATTAGGGTCTCCTTCCTAGTTTCCACGGCACTAGGTTTCCACACCACCCCCAAATTCCTCCACAATTCCAGCTGTCTCCCTCCCCCCATTCTTATCCTCTACCCTACCTCCCCCTGACTCCCATCCCTACCCTTATACAGTCTGTCCATAAAATCTGTTCTATTTTATCTTCTCAGGGAGGTCCATTGTCCCATCCCCTCAGACCTTCCTCTTTACCTAACTTCTTTAAGCCTACACATCATAGCTCAATTAACATTTACTTAATAGCTAATAACCTCTTCTAAGTGAATATATACCATATTTATGTTATCATTCTGGGGTACCTCAATAAGGAAGATTTGTTTCTAGTTCCATCCATTTCCTTGCAGATTTCATGTGTTATTATGTTTAACACCTGAGTAATATTCCCTTGTATAAATGTACCTTTTTTTAAAATCTATTCTTCTCTTGAGGTTTATCTAGGTATTTTTCTAATTTCTGACTATTATTTAAAAAGCCACAATGAACATGGTTGAGCAAATGTCCTTATAGTAGGATAGAGCTTCTTAATGGTATATGTCCAAGAGTAGTATAGCTGGGTTTTAAAGTAGATCGGTTCACAAATTTTTGAGGACCCGCCATATATATTTTCATAGTAGTTAGTTGTACAACTCTAAGGGTCAGTATATGATTTAAACTGCCATGTTTCTCTTAAAAACTTGGTAGTCTGAGTTTGGGGCATACATTTTAAGAGTTGAAATGTCATCTTAGTAGATTTTTCTTTTAATGTGTATGTGGTATCCTTCCCTCTCCAGAACTTTGTTTTGAAGTCTATTTTGTTAGCTATTAAAATGGATGTGTCAGCTTGCTTCTTATGTCCATTTGCTTTGGGCTTCCTTCTTTCCATCCTTTAATCTGATGAAGTAATGTCTATCCTTGATGTTAAGTTGTAATTCTTGGATGCAGCATAAGGATGACCCTGTTTTCACAGCCATCCTATGTTCCTGTATCTGTTTAGATGTTGTGGTCACAGGGAATGTCTATTGGTGTTGTAGGCTGGTATACTGGGATCAGTTAATGGAAGGAAGGTTTGGGAAGATCTTGTGATCTATTGGGGATGGGGTCAGAGAAGAAACGGAGACTGCAACAAGTTTCCAGAGTTGGGAATGAGGCTGAAGTATTGGATCTCAAGAACAGAAGGAGAGGTGTGAGTTTGCCTTTAGCCTACATACTACTCTGGGAGCATCAGCCCTTGGGTTAGCAGAGGGTGACTGCTGGAGTGAGAGTCTGGGTCAAAGCAACAAACAAGTAAGGGAGGGGTTTTACGAGGGGATGGTTTGTGGATTCACAGGCAACATGGGCATGGGTCAGGGAAGGCTGTAGCTGATGCTCCTAACAGCACTAGGTTTGAGACTGAGGCAGGAGGGGTTGAGTCTGGGGGAACAAAGAGGAAATATCTGCTAGAAGCTTAACTGGCTTCCTCCTGATTTGATTTCTTTTATTCAGACAAAAATCCACAAGCTACCATTCAGTTTTCCCATTGCTTTTCTACCTCAAATATTACATTTAGTTTAGTTTACCTAAAACACTCAATTAATGTTACTTCTTTCTATATAAACAAATCCCATTGCATAAAGGATAAATTCCCAACTCTTTTGTGGGAAGAAATTTGGAGTTTCCCAACACTGTGGAAATTGATTTTGCTGTAAAATTTAAAATAGTATAATTTAATATAGTGAACATACAAGTATAATGACTATAGAAAGTACTTTATGCTAAAAGCTTCCTTACTGTCATCTAGTACCTTTGCTTTCATGAATATGATCAGACCAGAGGGAGAACTCTGAGGCTATACTGTAAGTAGTGAGTGTCAATTTTATCATACTTCATATATTCAAATATAGAGTCATTTAGTGTAATTCAATTGATTATTTACTGGGCATTCATTTTATATAGAATAATTTCTAAAGGCAGAGCCAATGAAGGATAGAAAACCTCATTACTTCTCAATTTCACCTAAAGCTGTTACTTAATATTCAGATGACCACAATAAAAGTAGGAAGTTGAACTTTTATTTGCATTAAGGAGCTCGAGGATTAAAAATATTAGACTAATATGTTGGTCTAGAAACACCCAGATAGGTCTATCTACATAACTAACACCTTATTCATCATGAATATATAACAGGAGCAAGCTATGGCCTTAAAGAGCAGCTGATGAAACTCCTTAAGCAGATTTCATGGGTACAGGACTGAGATGTGAGATGCAAACTCCACACGGCATGATAGTAGTGAATATTCCCTTGATATACCTTGTCTGCTGTGGGGAAAGTAGTTATAACACCAATCAGAAACTCTGTTTATCAAAACTTCTACACTTTTTTTGTTTTTCATTTACTTTGGAATGTCGAACTGGTTAGGTCCAATACTATCTAATGATTCAGTGAAATTATAGGCGATTGGGAGATGTGAAATAATTAGATGTAGTATCTAACAGTAAAATAGTAAACAAAAAAAACGGGACAAGAACTAATCTAGCTTCAGATTTACTGCGATCTATACACTCTACAAAGATTTACCTTCAAGGTTTGGTGTCATAACAGCTTAATTTTATTCCTGCCATTACCATTCTAAAATTGAAGATACCTAACCCATAACCATAAGAGCCAAACTTCATGTCAGGTTTCAGGGGCAGAGCTGCTGACTTCTAGGCAGCAAAACAATGGCACTAAACACAGCAAAGGCGCTGGTTTCAGTGCTGCACATGTGAAGACTGAAATTGTGCCGTTAGTGCCTGGATGAGTTGTCTTAGATTAGGAAGCTTGCGTGCAGGGAGGACATGAGGAATGAGCACCATTGTCAAGGAACCAGCCCCAGAGATGGGAGCTGGGGTTTCATGCCAACCAGTCAGTCCCTAGTATGCATTTATTTGGGTGAATTATCTGAGACAAATAGCTTCTTTACAAACTGCGTCCAAATAAGAGAAACAAAACATCACATGACACTGTGGCAGTTTTACTCAGCAGTTTTCAGGAGAATATACAAGGGCTTATTTTTTGCATATTCCTGTCACTGTTTTTATTTAAACGTGCATATGTCATACAGCAACATACCGCTAAATTGTCCACTAAAATAACTGCCTAACAGCAAAGGAAGATGAGCAAGTGTTCAACAGACCCTTTGAAGGTATTGCGCAGGTGAGTGTCTTGTTTCATGATAAATGAACTAGGATACTCATTTTTTACAAGACTGTAGAAACAGAAATGCTGACACTCTATGGAACCACCTACTTCAGATGATAAATTCTTCCATGTCATATCACTGGTAGTGCTTTCTTCCTGCCATCTGTAATAATCTAGTATAGCAAGGCAGTTCCAGATAAATATTCACACGAGTCCACCACTTGGTTTCCTCCTGAAACAACCTGTTAGCAATCATTCTTTAGACAGACTCAAAATTTAATGCATCCTTTAAAAATGTATTTGGCAGTAAAAACACTGTGGAAATTGATCTTGCTGTAAAATTTAGCACCTTAGATTTGACATTAAGGCCACTTAGAAGCTTTTACATCAGTAAGGCAGGGAAGCAACAAATGAAATTCAAGGCGATGGTTCCGAGGCCTTACAGTGAGGAATGGAGGCCATTGCAAAATCCAGTCTTTCAACTCAGCCATTCATTTGTCTGCTCAACTATCAGGACACTCTACATCACAGATGAGTAAATGACAGTGCCCTCTCTGACATTTCTTTAAAATTGGAAACTGATTGCCCTTGCTTTATAGAACACATAAAATATGTACCAAATTTTTAAATTTTTAAATTTTTAAAATGCTATGATTTAATAGATATTTAATAAATCAACTAACACTTAATAAATTGCTAATTATCAATAACTAATAATAAGATAAGTATTACTCTTAAAATTAGAGATTTAAAATCCAATGTGGTAGTGTATAAAAAGTCATATAAATTAACTGTTACAGAAATTGAAAATCAAAATAATTATTGAGTTGTTAGAAAAAAGTAAAAATTCTTATTTGTGTTTGCTGTTAGATGGTTGATTTTAATGACATGTTATTGGCAAGCTACAACTTAATAGAAGAATAAATTTAATATTAGTGGAAATACGGTGAGTGTCTTCAAGGATCCTCTCATCCACTAAGGGCATACTTATGGATACTTAATTATAACTGAATTCTGAGTGAAATTCTGGGCTGTACAATATATGAATAGCAGCATCTTTAGGCAGATGTGGATTCTGGATGACACAAACCAAAAGCCAGCACTCACTGCCACATGCAATTTCCTCATAGCACAAGTTTATTTGTTCTCACTGATATTGGCCTTTCATGGATAGTTCACTCCCTGTACCGCCATCCTCTCACTGAACCCTAAAGAAGATGAAAGGAAGAAAGGGAGGGAGGGAGGGAGGGAAGGAGGGAGGGAGGGAAGAGGAGGGAGGAAAGAAGGAAGGAAGGAAGAAGGGAGGTAGAGGGAAAAAGAGAGAGGAACCAAACAATCCTGTTTAATCAAAATTTCTTTACTGTGTTATTATATTTTCATGCCTACCTGATTTTATTTTTTCTCCTACACATGCACACTTTTATAGGTAGTGGAATCTACCCTTGTCACCTCACATTAGAATTTTCACCTCTATTTCTTAGCTAACTCTTGAAGAGAAATGCTTAAGTAAAATGTTATTTAATGGCGTTAGTTATAAGTACACTTACTTATCTGTTTCACTAAAATGTGTCGCTGAGGAATAATGTGTATTCCTATTTCTTAATTATTTTTATTGTTCTGCAAGTAAGTGATAAGTAAGAATTAACAAATCAATGACCTTTATCAGTCTCGTCCAACTATTTAAACAAAATACCAATTCTCATCCACAGATCTGGAGGTCTTGAGATATCCTAGAGGCTCTTAGGTCATAGCATCCCTTCTACCTAGCATTGAACACTGGTACTGAGGTAGAGATGAGGTGGTACTGTGCAGTGTATTTCTAGACCACAGGTCTTGGTTGCTCAGATATCAATGCTCAGAGTTATTTCATTATCATCAGTAAGACCTTAAACGTTGTGAGGGAGCAGCTGCCTTTGCTCTCGTGCGAAGCTCTATTGTCCTGTAACACTACCTTCTTTACAACACTCATCATGTATATGAAGACCCCCAGAGCAATGAGGCACTAATTCCACTAATGCCAATTGGTTAGATTGGTATTTGTATACAAAATGTATGCATTTGAGAGAGGTTGAAATAACATTTCAGATCCTGGCCTTTCTTAGACACCATTATTATATATTGTGTGTGACCTAATCTGTTTAATCATTGTGAAATTTTATGTGAATACCTGGAAAGAGATCATAAGTATTATATCCTTTCAAAAAATTAACTCATCAAAACATTGCCATAAAAGATATTTTTGTCAGTATGTATACTGAATGCTGCATGATAGTTTTTTTCTAACAAAAATAATGCTAGTGGATTAACTGTTCCGGCATTACATTATATAACCAAAGACAATTTTTCAAAAATTAAAATGCAAAATTCCCATTTGTTCAATATTATTGTTGCCATTATTCTTCTTCATTACTGTTAAAAGCTTATAAACACATTGAGTTGCTATCATTGAAGTGTAAATATTAAAGATTAAAATGTTCATAAATAAATAAACTCACATTAAGAACACATTGAAATTATGACAAGCCTCACTTAGCCTTGGCTATGCACACCTCCTCAGACTGAGCTCCAGCACCCCCATAGTCCCTTCTTCTCACATTCACTTGACGTACACATATATATACCTCAACCGTTCTTCAGTGTGTGTCTCCTTAAATTTTATAAAGACACTATACATACGAGTCTTTTGCTTTGTTCTTTGAGTCTTATAGTTGCTAAGTAACCTGCTTCTCTCACATCCTTCAGCCTTTCCTTTTCTGCTGCAGCATATCTTTCCAAATTTCCTGCTAATGTTATGGTATTTCTGTACTGCAACGTGGGTACGTTTCGGAGTGACAGTACTCCCTTAACACGCATTATCTGCCAGTAATCCTGCAGGGAGAGGGTGTGCCCTCAGGAGCTCCTCATGATCCATGATGAAATGTTGATGGACCTGACAATGTGCACTGAGTTCATGAGTGCAAAGTCCATGCCATTTTCAGATGTTTGGCGACAGCTCACTGCCCATTCGCTCACTCTCGCATGCTTTCAGCTGTCTCTTATGTGATTCTTTCTGAGCCTTGGAGGGGTACAATAACAGATGTACCATTAAAGGTTTATCATGTCTGTGCATGTAGCAGAGATTGTTCATTATCTTTGATGTGTGTAACAGATTTTTAAAAATACATCTTGCACATACAAACATTTCCACATTTGCTCTCTCTCTCTCTCTCTCTCTCTCTCTCTCTCTCTCTCTCTCTCTCTCTCTCTCTCTCTCTCTCTCACACACACACACACACACACATACACACATTTGTTAATAATACTACCGTGGTCTTACTGTGTCATAAGGAATACAAGTGGTCAGATTTCTTACATTTTTCTAAGCATACTCTATTACCAGATATACTACTAAATCCTTGTTTTTACATATTCTTATATCTAAGTAAATAATAATCAAATCACATTGTAGTAATTGTTTTCATTTTATTACCAATGATATTTGTGATGATCTTGTGTATTTATTGACTGTATCACCTCTTGTGATCTATGTTTACTTGTTTTACCTGTTTTTCTTAGAGATTCCTTGTCCTTTTTTTAAATTATCTGTAAGATATTCCTCTATAAATTCTAGACACAAAATTTTGTATACTTGTATTTGTTGTCAAATACTTGTATTGTCTTATGGTCTTTTCACTATCATTTATGATATTTGGTAAATAGAATTATATTTTAAATGATAGGCTTTAAGGATGTTTTTACAGATTCTAATTTTTACAAAAATAACTTCCCATTATGAAATCTTAAGTTTTTAAGGTGTTGTAAATATTATTTCATTCAATGCTAGTCTACTATGAAAAGACATTATTAATGGTATTTGTACAGAATTAAACCTCACCCTGTCCCCAAGAATATTCACTATATCATGGAAACATGTTGATCAGTTTATTGTTTCTCTTCAAATGTGTGAAGCTTGCTTTTTCCTAAGTCAGGTCTTGTGACATGCATGGATCCATTTTTCAGTTTTCCAGTCTTCATTTCAGTGTTTGAAGGTCAATATGACACCAACTTGATCTTCTGAGCTTTGGGAGTACTGTCTAGTAATGCAAGGGAGCGTGATTGATCTTTCTTCTTGCATTATCTTAACATTCTGTGGTTTTGCTTCCATGCATATAAATTGAGTTTAATTTTATTTGGAAAAGAGTTAATATCTTGATGATATTGAATTTCCTATCCCAATACATAGTCTATGTACTTAGTTCACTTTTAATTACCTTTAATAGTGTTACATTTATTTCTATTTATATAAGATATATAATATATATTCTATTGCTTTATTAACCGATGTTAAAAATGATTACCCTAATAATTCCAAATTTTTGTTTTATTATATAGCAACTTAAACAAATTCTGATCACAAAAGTACTAATTTAAAGTTTTACTAAATGAAATAACTTGAAGCATATGTAGGCTATTAAAGTGGGCTGTACTAGCTTTACATATACACAATTTAACAATATTTTAAACCCTCTGAGTAACAGGTTGCTTTGACTGTGATTTCTGTTTTAAATAATGATTTTTAAATTTTCTTTCAGCTTATTCTTGATTATATATATATATAATATTCTGTGACTTTTTTTCATAATCAACCATGATTTTCCTTTTCTTTTCTTCTTGATACATACTTACTTAGAAACCTGTTGTGCTGAATTTTTTCTTCTTAAAAAATATTTCTGTCAGGACTGGAGAAATGGCTTAGAGGTTAAGAACATTGGCCCTTCATCCAGACGTCCTGAGTTCAATTCCCACATGGTGGTTCACAACCATCTCTAATGAGATCTGGTGCCCTCTTCTGGCCTTCAGGCAGACATGCAGACAGAACACTATATAATAAATAAATAAATATTTTTTAGAAAATATTTTTGTTATTCTTTTCATCTTAAATCTTTCCCTTAGGCATCATGGGAAATAGATAGACTGGCTACCTGGTGCTATTAACATCTCTGTCATCACACATTTTAATCAGGCTCTTTACTATTTTGTTTAGTTAAGAATGTTTAGCGATGTTGTTTTAATTTCAAAATTACATAAGAGATTATTGGAGTAATTAAAACACAATCATCCTCTGAGAGCTGGAGGCATTGAGTGTGGTGATGAACACCTGCAATCTTAACCACTGGGATGATAATGAAAGGCGATTGTATGAGGAAGACCTTGGGGACATGATAAAACCATCTTTCAGTAAAAGGGAGGGTAGATATAGAACATAAGGTAAGAATACTTTGAAAACCTCATTTGGTTGAATCATAGGTAGAAAAAACAAAAAAAAAATGTGCACTTTTGTAACAATGTGAAAAATATAAATTCATGGCATTAGCTTCATTGTTGCAATGAATCCCTGTTACTCAGCCTACAGCACTTCTGAAATGTTATGCAAACATAGTATAACATGAAATGATACACTGTGATAATGTTGCATAAGATGGCATAGAACTCTAAAATAAATCTTAAGTGGTACATTCAGCAAGATACTATTGAATAGATTCCTATCAACTATTACATAAATATCTCATATACTCAGAAGGATACTACTTGTCTGTAAAATTCTCATCATATTGTAAGAAGTTGTCACTAGTAATTTACATTCACGCTGGAATTTTCATGTATGAAGTATGAGATCATGCCATTTATTCAATATCAAAAGCTACAAAGGCTATCTCTGGATGTATAAGTAGGTTGCGAGTATTTACTTTGGCAGTGAGATCAGTGTGTTACTAACATAACATTTCCTTACATGTGATGAGGATAAATTTTATTTTCTGTAATCTTTGATAAAGTGACCTAGGTTTATTTGAGGCTATCTTTAGAATAGTAGCGATACATAAGGGGTGACTTACATTAAATTGAACATAATAAAATCATGGAAAATGAGGAAAATGTTTAATTAATCTGAATTTTTACGTTGAATTCTGAAAGCTAAAATTCCCTCAGTTGTTTTTGAAAAATGCAATTCACATAATTACTAAAATCTTTGAGTCTTATAGAGTAAAAACCTGGACTCCTACTTGATTAATAACTCTTCTACTCTGTTATCATTGCTAAATTACTGTGGTTATGAGACTAAGTATGACCTGAAGCAATACTATATTTTAGATCTATTCTTTGTCTATGAAGGGATCATCAGCATAGTATTGGGGAAGGATAGTGGCTTGTCTGTTATAACTGTTCCGGTGTTCTGGCCAGATAAACTGGTTTTTCTTAAGATGGTCTGCCATTACTATGTGTCCAGAGAGAAGGACTGCAGCAACACTAAATTATCTGGCTGTCTCCCTTCTGCTGTCAAAACTTCCATGAGAGAGCTGGGACCTCTGTGAGGGCCTGGGAATCGTAAAAGTCATCACTGCAAATTTTGAGCAGAAAAGTACACTGTATACCTGTTTTAAAAGGAAGCAAGATGAAAAAATATGACAGTTTTTAAAAGCAAGACACTAATTAGGTAACCTGGGTAAAAGAAACTTAATTTGTTTCTCTTCTTTCCAGACCTAAGAAGTAAAATAAACTCTCTAAGTAACTAATAAAGAAACACTCCCTACTATCTTTCAAAGTCAAGTGAACTGATACAAGATGTTTGGGCTTTTTCTTCAGATAAAGTAAATCACAAAATATCCAGATAATTTATATTTTTTAAAAAATAGAAGATTTTCTTTTAGATTCAGCCATCTTCTCTCAGAAAATTGGCCGGGGGGGATGATCATTGCAGTTGGGAGCAGGAGGAAGCTTTGCTTTGACTACAAGTGCAATCAGATGTTCAAATTGTCAATAGAGTAAACAAGCTTAGACCATGAAGACTGAGCACACATGACCAGGATCTGAGGGCTGGCACTACACGCGTGTGTGTGTGTGTGTGTGTGCGCGTATGTGCCTGTATGTGAGTGTGTGTGCTTGTGTGTATGTGTATGTGTGTATAAGTGTGTGTGTGAGTGTGTGTATGTGTGTGTGCTTGTGTGCATGTGTATGTATGTGTGTGTGAGTATGTGTATGTGTGTGTGAGTGTGTGTGTGTATGTGTATGTGTGTATAAGTGTGTGTGTATGTTTGTATGTGTGTGAGAGTGTATGTGTGTGTGCTTGTGTGTATGTGTGTATAAGTGTGTGTTTGTGTGTATGTGTATGTGTGTATAAGTGTGTGTGTTTGTGTGTATGTGTATGTTTGTATGTGTGTGTGTGTGTATGTGTGTGTGCTTGTGTATATATGTATGTGTGTATAAGTGTGCATTGTGTGTGTTTGTGTGTATGTGTATGTGTGTATAAGTGTGTTTGTATGTGTTTGTGTGTGTGTGTGTGTGTGTATGTATATATGAGGAGGGGCACCGCAGAAATCCTGAATGACATTCTGCAAAGAGCAATAACAATCTGCAAAGGCTGCACGTGATAACAGAAAGGCAAAGACCATGAGATTAGTAAGACAAGGCACCAGAGATACAAACCAAACTGCATACAGTGCTCGTGCCTTTTTGTTTAGGTGAAGGCAGAACCTGAAGCAAGGGTTTGAGTGCAAGTGGTTTATTTAAGTGGAAATTCCAAGAAACAAAACCAAACCTGAGCTAAAGGTGAGAAAAGAACGGATGTATTGTGACATAACCTGGGGGCTCCTGTGGAAAGCAAGGACTGCTTGTCGTTGGGGACTCTAACCTCCAAATGGTAGACACTGAGAATTTTCTCACAGACTGACAAGAAACTTAGACATTTAACTATGTGCTTCTGCTGTCTGGACACTGAGTGTCCTAGGGCCTATCTATCTGTGTTGATGGAGAAGAATTTTCTGTTTTCAGGGGGAAAAAAAACAAAAACAAATACTTTTTGATAATAAAATTGGAAGTGTGAAGTAAATCAAGTGTATATAAATGGTTGTTACACATACACACATATGTATATGAACATATGCATATATCCACAAAAGAGTTATTATCACTGCTTTATGCATGTCAAGGATGGTATAGCTAGTTACAAGTAGAGTTATTATTTGAATTAAATAATTTTTCCAGAAATTCTATAGTCACCACATGATAATTTTTAAAATATTAGCAAAAACCCAATAATTGTGTTCAGAAAAGAAATTTAAATTAAAAAATGTTAAACCAATATAGCATAAATAGAAGCTGAGTCAATGTTGCTCATGATACGGCTGTGTCTGCTGTGTAGATTGCACATTAGATTTCTTAGAGAATGTATTCACATCATAGTCTTTATAACGACCTTCCCATTGCTCCCTGCTAGAGTACATCCGTGGTCTTACAACAAATTCTAGCAATTCTTTGAGTTG
The DNA here is from genome assembly GCA_033318265.1 of Phyllotis vaccarum. Lineage (NCBI taxonomy): Eukaryota > Metazoa > Chordata > Mammalia > Rodentia > Cricetidae > Phyllotis > Phyllotis vaccarum. The sequence goes on along the minus strand of JARWLC010000008.1, from coordinate 46,656,887 downwards.
TCTTTTATTCTTTTATTATTATTGTTTTATATGTATGTAATGTAACGTGTTTTCACACACACATTTATATGTATGTATGTGTGTGTATGTGTATATATATAAAATGATTGTGTTGCTCTTTTGCATAAGGTTTTATGGTTCATTATTTGGTATTTGCTATTGAATAACCAATTTTAGAGATTATCCCTGTGGGGTGGATTTTTCCTCTCTCAATAGTCATTAATTGCCTGTAGCTCTTCACCTAGTGCTGGGGCCTTGTGAGATTTCTCTATCCTTGTTGGCATGTCAAATTATGTTGTCATTGTTCAGGTCCTGTTTGGGGCCATCATATGTTGTGATCTAATGAGTTATATATAAAAAACACTATTTCACATCGTGGTCCTCTGGCCCTTACAATCTTTCTGCCCCCTTCAATGTTCCCTGAACCTTCAGTATTTGGGGTCGCATTATGGATGTATCATTTGGGAGTTGGTTAATGTCTTAGTTGGGGTTATTATTGCTGTGATGAAATATTATGAACAAATTATCTTCGGGAGAAAAGTGTTGAAGCGTGCTTTCTTGCTCAATTCAGGACCACAAGCCCAGGGATAGAACCACCTATAATAGCCCAGGTCCTCCCCCATAAATCAGTAAGAAAATGACCTACAGGCTTGCCTATAGCTATATTTGGAGGCATTTTCTTAATCAAGATGTACTCCTCTCTGGTGACTTTAGTTTGTAGCAACCTTAAATAAAATTAGCTACAGGTGCCTCCTAGTCAGATGTTCTCTAGAGTCTGAACAGTTGTGGCTTTCAATAATAGTCTCTATCTGTTGCAGAGAAGTTTCCTTGATGATGAGTACAAGCTATACTTATCTGTGTGTATAGAGATGAGTATGAGACATGAACTTAGAAATTTTCCTGGCTTAGAAAAGTGGCAGCAGTAGGTTCTCCTTTAGGTTTCCTATTCTTAGAGTCATGATTAGTTGGTTAGATTTACAGTGCTATGCATGAATTTCCTTCTCTTTCATGGGTGTTGAGTCAAATTAGACACCTATTGATTATGTGTCACTATTTTACCTTTGGGGCTACCTTGCTATGCTGGTCATTGTGATTAATAAATGTCACAGCTTGATAAGACTATTGGTTGCTTTTTCTTTCTTGGAAACTTGCATAGCATTTTCCAGAGCTGTGAGAGCTTAGGGAGGACCACCTAAGTTAGTTCCTGCTCAGTGTTTCCAAGCTGTGACTCAAGTGTGTGGTATCTTCCGGATCTGGGACTTACCTTCAAACTCCAGGAGGTAACTTAAGGCAACTGCAGCAGTTGAGGTTGTTTTGAGGGTCTCTTGGACTTTACAGACAAACAGCTAAAAGAGGTTTTTCCATGTCTGAAACTTGGCTTTTGTTGGCTAAAATGTGCCCCATGGGAGAAGCATTATCACTTCCTACTACCATAATTTTATATATGTGTATATATACATACATATATATATATATATATATATACAAAGAAGTAAATATAAAATAATATTATTCCCTGTGGCTTTTTTCAAGCATTCTTAATGTTATTTATACCTCCTTCCTCCCTTTCTCTCCCTTTGGAAAGACCTCCCTCCCCAAATAAAGCTTCATCGTACCTATGACTTGCTATCATTCTGTTTCTTATTCTCATGTACACCCAATTCCTCTCCACTTTTAGGATTTCTTTGTTATCTAGTCCTATCTAAAGATTTGGAAGTAGGATCCACAAATAGGAGAGTACATCTAGGTTAGTTTTTTGTGGTTTCATTTACCTTACTTAGTGAAGTATTTTCTAACTTCAACCATTTGTCTTCAAATTTCATGACTTCATTTTCTCTATAGCGGAATGGTATTCCATTTTGTGCGTATACCACACTGTTACATTTCCTGTAACAAACTCTCATTTTTAGATGAATTTTATAGACCTTTTACCCGGAAGTTGTTGAGAAATAGTACATTTCACTTTCATGTTAACTCTCCTTATCAAAAGTTCTTAATCGTTTCCCATGAGAAATATAGCAAATTTACCAGCTATCAGTGATGGATTTGGGATTCATTAATTGCAGTGGGTACTATCAGAAATTATTAAAAGGAAAAAATTGTTGAGATTATTCTGTTTTACATTTCTTTGATTAATGAATGGAATCGGCCATATTTACAATTCTGTACTAATTACGGCTATTCTATAAGTTCTATATTAATATTATTACTCTAGTTGAAAATACAGATTTTATCATATTTCATTGGTACAATTGCTTATATGGAACAAGGAACAATTTTTTTGGTCATCACAAGTATATTAGTCTACTTAAAGTGATGATTACTACATACTACAGACTGATGGCTGTAAACAGTGTACTCAAAGATGAAGAAGACCTCAAAGGGCTTTCATACCTTACCCTTTATCTTCCCAGGGTTCTTTCTGAATTGTACATTGTCTCTTTTCTTTATTTTTGTTTGAGTCCTAATCTCTGCTTATGATGACATCAGTCTTATTAAGTTCAACCTTCCTATGACTTCGTTTTATTAAGTTCAACCTTCCTATGACTTCGTTTAACTTTATTCTTTTTTGGAACCCTATTTTAAAATTAAATTGGATCGCAAGACTTTTCACTATCAATTGATCAACATGAAATATTGATTTATACAGTATTCTACCTTATGGCATCAAAATTCCTACTCAAACGTTTACACTGTAGAAAGCAGGTGTTTTGTTGTTATTGTTGGTTGCTTTGGTCTGGTTGTTGCTGTTGTTATTTATTTGCTCATTGTATTGGCACAGAATTTTAGACAAAGGAAAAAATAATATACTTTTGGGGTTGGTGAGCCATACCATTGTAAAGAAGGAAAATAGACAAAGAACAGATTAAATGGCTGATAAGTACCTTATAGAATATTTCTGCAGGGGTGGATGTGGGAACCCCCTGGGAAGACCCTCAGCACACTATGGTGGAAACTGGGTGAGTGTGTCCCTCAGGAAAGATTTCTCCTAGTGATTGCTTCTGATTAGCAAGCCTGGTAGATATGATACAATCCTCCTAGTGGACCTTTTAAACAGAATCATATCTCCATGCTACTCTATCTGACATTGAGGCTCTCACAGGCCATCCAGAGATGGAGAGGTAGAGAACTTCAAATTTATATTAGACACAAATCTCAGGGAAGGAAATACCAGTCTACCACACATTGAAACATAGATTTTAGAAAGTTCTTCTATGTTCTGGTCTCATTACATGATGTGCTATGTTCTCTAAACTGAAGACATCTCTAGCTAGCTGAGATGCTGGTGACTTAGTCTAAATAGTATATCCTGGCACCTCCATCATATACAATAAGCCATGGTACCTTAGGGCATCTGCTGCACAGCACACTGGTGTATTTTTGCCATAAGGTTAAAATTATTTCCGATGAACCTTGAAGCACAAGGGAGATCTTAAGAGATCTTTATCTACTATAAAATTTTGTAGAGACTTGATCATGGTCTATGATACACATTAATAATATTTTATGAATCTCACTGAAAGCTCCTTCTGTGTCTTTGAGAAAGATTTGGCTTAAAAAATTCCCTGAGGGGTATTATCATAATATTGAAATCTAAAGTCAGTTTTAAGGGCAGATACATTCTCTATTCAGGAGGTTAATGTTAAAATGAGCTATTGTTAATAAGATGAAGAAAAATCTGAAAGTGTTTATTATTTAGTATTCAATATAGAGATTTCCAATTAGTGAAAGAATCTTATTTGCATACCTCATGCTTTTATAAATGACACCATTCAAAATAGAATGAATTTCACTGCTTAAAAACATAAATTATTTTAATAAATAAAATATCAGTTTTAAACTACAATTGTAAATAAGTAAACATTATTCTTAGGCAAATTTTGCACAAACCAATGTGAAAGATTCAATTTAACACATTAATTAATGAGGGAACTGGTGATGTTTATCAGATTTGAAGAAAACTAAGAAGCTAAGAGTCTATTTGTAGGCAACTTGTTCAAAATCATTAGGATAAGATTTAAATTATCAGTTAATTAAATGCTAACTGGGTAATTTCTAAAAGGTCATCAATATTTACGATGGTCTCTTTCACTAGACAATTTGTTTCTGTCCTTCTGGAGGGAAGCTATGAGATGGACTTTACCAACAATGATGTCATGTTAATCAAACCTGTCAGTAGAACATACTTAGGTACCCTGTGTGACACAGGAAGATTGCACCTCCCTTTGTTTGTCTTAAATTATTACTGTTTTTCTTATTTAAATTTCTAACTATATATTTGCTTAACTCCTCAAGTCTATACAGCAAATAATTCTTGTCTACTCTTTAACGTACTTAACATAAGTTGAAAGTGAAAATAAGAAATGCTTGTTCAGGTTGCTTGCAGTGTAAAAGGGAAATTAAAAGACGTGTAAAGTATTATGACACTAATGGAAAGGGAGATGAATAATGGCAGCCAGATTATGGAATGGGCCAGGGATTTTAGTATTGGGTAACAAGGAAACTGTCTCAGGTAAATAACATGAGCTAAACCTCACTGAAAAATGGGATGTATGGAAGCTCTAGAATTAAGTAAAAAGAAAAATGCCCCCACCCTTTTGAAATGCAGATTTGGTATATGTATGGTTTGTAAATGAGGAGTTTAATACATGTTAATCTTAAAATAGAGCATTGCTATCTGCATCTTTACTTACCTACTATTAAACAACTCTATGTGAATGCCCAGGTTTCAATTTTTGTATAAGAAGCAAATAAATGTAAAGGAATCAATTGCATAAACAGTATGGGACAAAGTGTGGCTTCTGCATCATAATTAGGCCTGTTGCAAATGTAGACACTCAGACTGCTTACCTTATTCTGTATTCAGCTGCCAACACCGGCCCTCTAGAGCCCAGCATGTGATGATCCTGAAAAAGTTACCTGTTTCACTCAAATGCAGGAACAAATATCATAGCAGGTGTTTGACCAGCTGTTTAGCGGTCTTATCAAGAGTGTGCCTTAAGTACCCTAATAAGGAGAGAAGTATTAGAGTCTTTAGCATACCAATTTATGGAAAAGCCGTGAATACTTAGGATGAAGTAGCAGAAGGAAGACTTTCTAATTCTGTTCAAAATAGAGTGTACCTTTTGAAGTACAATTAGCTGACTTATGTCTCTGTTAATGAATAACACACATGCATATCTTAATGAGTAAAGGTTGTTAGGGAGTAAAATTAAAAGCAAAATACTTCTCAGTCCAGAAATTCTGTCCATGAAGTGGAATAGGAAGAGACCACTTGTTTTCCTGAGTGAAATTTAATCCTGAATGTGATCACATGCACTAACAAAGAATGGAAAGCCAGACCTTCTATAAACAAATAAGATCCATTCCATATGTTTCCAAGTAAAACAAAAGCCCCCTTTCAAGAAAAAACCCATTAAAACATCATGCATAGGTGTAATTTTTCAAATCAAAAGATAAAATTTGAATCACTTTTTTATCTACCTCAATTCATATAGAATATTTTATATGATGAATATTTTTTGTTCAGTATATACTTAAAATTGACATGCATTTACCTGGAGAAAATATGATTATAATTTACTTTACTTTCGACATAGCACCAAAAATTGCCATACATAAATAACCACATCATAACATTTAAATAAAATAATACTTTATTTCTAGCTTTTATAAGGCTTTGAAGGAAATGAATATAAACCCATATTTTAAAATGGTTTTCTTTACAACAAATTACTCAACAATGACATATGCTTTTGAGCTATATATTAAAATTACTTTGTAATTTTAGAATCACTAAATTCCCTAGAATTTCTCTGAGGGTGTTCTGAACATATATAACCACTTAAATCTGTGGTTCTCAAACAGTGGGTCACCACCCCTTTGTTGGTCAAAAGACCCTTTCACAGGAGTCACCAAAGATTATCAGAAAATACAGACACTTACATGACAATCCCTAACAGTAGAAAACTACAGTTCTGAAGTAGCAATGAAAAAAATTTATGGTTGGAGGTCACAACAAATTGAAGAACTGTATTAAGGGGTGACAGAATTAGGAAGGTTGAGAACCACTTATTTAAACCATGAAATTATGAGAAAACTAGAATTATAATTTCCTATGTAACAGAAATTTGTAATGGATATATATAGAGAGAATTATATATGCAAATAATTATTAGTAATATTTAAATTTTTATATCTAGTTTTTCAGATAGTAACATTACAAATAGGATGTATGTGATGGCAAAATCCAGCTCAAAACAGGTTTTGTGGTATGGTTCACAACAGGCTCAAGGATGTGATGCAGAAGTGACATATAATGGATTTGCTATGTGCTATGGAAATTGAAGTCACTGTCAAGTAATAAAGGTACCAATTGTGGCTTAGGTTTCTTTTATATAAAAAATTCTATTATAAATTTGTATAAACATTATACTTAAGAAGTATAATGTTTTATACTTATCTTTTTTATACTTACCTTATCTTATCTTCTCTTATCTGTTTCTTTTACTCTCCCAAAGAAAAGGTAGTTGAAGTAACAATACGAAAATGAAGAACTGCACCCTCTGCGAAACACTTCTGTCCTTCAGCAAATGACAGATGGAAAGGTTTTCTCAGATTCAGTACTGATGCATTCACAAACAAACACTGCAAGTTCCATGCAGCTAGTGAGAAATGTTCTAAAATTGCATAAACAGCAATTGATCTCAAAGGTGTTATAAAGATTCATTAATGTTTCTTAAAAATTAGAATGTCCCCTCCCATGGTATGAGCATACATGTGAAGAACTTAAAATATGTGTGATAATCTCCAAATAAAACATGCATTTTTTGAATGATTTCTTTGAGGGAATTGTTTGTTGGCAACACTTGTGTTTAATAGGTATGTTATATGTAAATACAAAGTTACTATAGAGAAAAACAATGACATATATGATTTTAAAACTAAACATTTAAAACCACATAAATTAACTGAAGTTCTCATTTACTGAAAACATGTTTGCATACAATGTATTTAATCATGGGCTCCTCCCAGATTTTCCCCACCTCCCACCCACCAAACACCATGTCCTTTCTCTCCTTTTATAAAACAGGCAAACAACAAAACAGATTTTTTTTACAAAAGAAAAGATACAAGTAACACACACACACACATACACATATACACACATTAAAATAAAACATTAAAAAACCAAATTTTGAGACTATACTATACAAACAAAAGATCATTATTTGGTAACTCTATGTATATTTCTTTCATATATGTTCATATTTTAAGAAGCATGGTGTCTATAATACTCTTAAAATGGCCCATAGTGTTAGCTGTCCCTTCCTGCTTAAGTTCTTTACTTTCTAATAGCATAATATTTATGTGAATCAGTTTGGGGGGGGGGGGGAATGCAGTGTGATTTTAACTAACCTTATTGGGTTCTAGTGATTAATTTAATTCAGCCAACACTGGATAAAGAGTAACCAAGTGCAATGTGCCATGCTATTCACTTTAGGGAATATGAAGGAGACAAGGGGAATAAAGGCTCAGCTGAAATATTCAGTGAATAAGAGAGATCAGCTCAGTGGTAGGTCATTTTTATCAGGCATGCAGCTCTAGCTTTGATTTTTAAAACAAGAAAGAAGAAAATATGGCATCGGCAGGGGGCTAGGGGATGACAAAGGAAATGATATTAATATAATGAAAACTGTGATACATGTTTTCAGAACGGAACAAATTGCTATAAGAAAAACGTATAGGTTTTATGAACACCAGGAATATATAGATGTAATTGGTTTTATCCTTTATCTGTCAATAATCTCACTTCATTTCTCAGTTAAATTTCTATTTTGTGCCATGAACTATTTTGTTCAATGCAGTTAAAATGCAGAATGCCAAGAGTCTTGCTGTCAGGCTATTCTGGTGTTACCTGACAATAAAATCAGCTTCAAAACCTGGGTGGGCTATTAACTGGAATGCGATCAACATGATAGTCAGGTTTCACAAGGACCACAGCAGGAGTGTATAGAAAAATGAGGGGAAAAAAGCACTTACCGGCTTGCAATAAAAGGTAAATATAGAAATGCAGTATGGGGTAGAAAAGGCAAAGAAGGCAAAATCTATAGTGAAAATTATGTTATATAATCAGTGGGAAACTGGTATTGAGAGGAGAAACATTGTATATGGATTTTCTTATAAAATTGTATGGTTTTTAATGAACCTATACTATAGTAGGTTTTTCCTTACTGAATACTGAAAGTGAAAGATAAATTAGAGAGATGAGACAGTGATTGGACGGTGCCAGTTAACAGATCATTTTTATATTCCTAGGAAAACATAATAATGAGACTTGAAAAATAGTAATTTGAAGCCTTTAAAATAAACTTATTTCTGCCTATGATGCAATACTGTATTTCTTGAAGTCAACTGGGAACAGCAGTATAAACTAAAAGGTCACAGCCTCTGTATTCATCTTCTGAAGCAAAAGGATGTTTTTAAACTACACATTTAAATGTGGCTGAATAGTCATTATTTTCATTTTTCTGCAAGAAAACATTGTTGCATTGTGCAAATTCAACAAATGCAACAGAGAAAACATGAGGTCATGGTAAAAAATGAGATGGTATAGTTTATTATAGACAGTTTCCCAGTGACATTTTAAACCTATGCTGTTTGATGAAAATGCAGTATAAAAGTTCACGTGAAATCATCCTAAATATATTAGTCCAAGTCAGCTTCTTCAATCATGTGAAATTATAATAGCATATCAGTGCATTATTACATATATTTCACATACTTTACTCTTTTTAACCTTTTTGGGGGAATATTTAAAAATATTCCCAGCCAACACTACTGGCTCATTACAGAACTCTTGCTTTACTCTCAGAAAAAAAGGAAAAAAAATTCTCAATAGAAGTCATCCCATTGCTTACTCCTCCACTCTCTAACAGGCACTGATCTGCTATAGGTCTCTGTTGAATGTCTGGTTGCTTTATATATGAAAATTAGAGTGTAATCCATGACTTTGGTTCTGACTGCTTTCACTTAACATAATGCCTGTCTCTTACACAATGTCATTTGTATAGGAGGATGCTGTGGCTTTTAGAACCTAATAGTATTCTATTTTACAGATATACTACATTTGATTTTAACATTCATCAGTTCATGGACCCTGGTGTTCCTTCATCTTCGGTGATTATATATAATCGTTTTATAATCATCTGTGCAGAACTTTATATTCAGTGTAACCTTCCCAATCCTGTGTGCATATACCTAACATCAGGTGATTTAATATCTGCATTTAACTATATATAGAACACAAGGTATTCTTCCTTGTGCTGCTGCTTCATTTTATATTCCCATCAATGCTATATAAAGGATACAAACCGCTCCACATCCTTGACAGCACTTGGAATGGGCATTTTGTTAGTAAGTCTGGCAGCATTTCAATCTGTTTCACATAGTGGGCTTTTCAGATCCTTTAGCAGTTACAACACAGCTACCAGTTCTGCCATGGAAAGCAAGTAGTGTTTCCCGTCTCTCCTGTGAAACCTGAGTCTCGTGGGCAAAAATAATATGGCCTGTCTTATTCAAAATGGGTTTCAAATGTGAATGTCTGTGTCCCATTCAGTATCAGAAATATGTCTCCCACAGCTGGCCTAGCCAGTCCCACAGCGGTAGCCAGTTTGTTCTTCAGTATGTATATGTCACTTGAATATTGCATGTGTAATGATTAGAGTAGATTCCTTTGCTAAATTGGTCTTCTGACTTTGTTTTGCCATAGGTGTCTTTACAAAGAATCTTAACATCTTTTGGATTGGGCAGCAAAGAAAGGATGCTTTCACTTAAAATCCATCAGCAAAGTAATCAGTTTGCAATTCTGCATGCTATAGAAGCCAATAGCACACAGAGAGAAGTGCATAATGTTATGCAGTGAAGAATATAACTAATGTGTCTTCTCTGTCAGTGGATGGGAAATGGAGCAAAGTAGTCTGCTTCAGCTTAAAGTTCAGGTGCTTTGATCATAAATGTGTACAGTAGCTGATGAAGGGCTCTGAGTCATGACAAACAAGAGAAAAATAGGGGAGGTACTCAGGCCTTGCACTTAGTGTAGTTACTAAGCAAATTAGAGTTCCATCTTCATATAAAAAGAAATCTCTTCAAGAAATTTTATAGAGGGCTGTGTCCTGGTAGCAGAGCAATTACTGCTTCAGATGAGTGTGTTTTATGGCAAATGCGGCCATGTCTGTACTTTTCAGTGATGACTCTTGTCCATGATTCATAATGTTGTAAGGAAGATGTAATTGTGGGACTCATCTGGGAAGACGCAGTTCATCCTGTCTTAGTCAAATGTGTGGAAATGAGCTCACCTCACAGTATCCGCACCAGCGGCATGCCAACAGCGACAAGCTAAAAAGTATCAACTAATGGGTTTGCTAATAAAATTAGAGGATGACATTAAGCTTTGTAAAGTCATTTTATTTCTTACTTTGTTCCTTTATTTTAAGACTAAGGATGAAATTTAAGCATCAAAGTCCTTTATGACACAAAATTTTTATTAATGTTTTTACAGAACATTTTTCATGTAGAAAGCATGGTTATAGAAACACAGCCAGGCCTTATGGTGTTTAGAGATACCTTCTACCCACAAAAAGCCTAATTTATACATTCTTTTACTATTTTTAGAATAATTAAATGCCAGTAAGGAAGATTAACATGAAAAAAGAAAATGATAAATATGAGGCTGATAGCTACTGGATATAGGATATTAGATGTTATATTCATCTTAAAAATGAAAATGTACACACAAGTGTATGGACACAACAGTTCTATTTAGGAGTGTGTGTGTGTGTGTGTTTGTGGTGTGTATGTGCATGTGTGTGTGTATTAATGTAATAACAGTGGGTGGAAAAAAAGGGCAGGCCCTGAATCTGAAGGAGGGATATATGAAGTGTTTGAACAAAGGGTGAAATGTTGTAGTAACAATACAATCTCAAAAAATCAACAACATTAATAAAAATGAAGATACTTGCTTTTCAGTGGAACTAAAACACCCTGATATTATAAAGCTTTGAATGTTATCAAATCCAATATAAATGCTTATTTATTTTAATAAAAACAATAAACTTTTTGATACAATTCTGGAATACAGTGAACAGAACATAAAATGAAGGCTCCTGGTGGTCACTGAGACCCTCCTGCTTGAGTTTCCTCCCTCCATTACAGTTTCTTAAGATACTTGTCTATGTGTTAGGATGTCGACCAAGTCATAGAGGGATGTCTCTCCTCCCACACAGAGAGTAAGGATCTCTCTTCTCCTTAATTAAAACTCCCGAGCCTCCTCTGCTCTTTGGGAGAGGCAGTAGAGAAGATTCACTTGGAACACAGCCACACCAATGCCATCAAGTATCCTCTCTAGCCCATACCTGAGGAAAAAAAAAAAAAGGTAACATTTCCCTGAGCTGTTAAGAAGGAGTAATGGTTGCTATATAGAAGGTAATGCTCTGCTACATGCTGTTTGTTTCTCTCTACCAGAAAAATGCACAAGTGGCCACTGGTAGCTCCATGTAGATGACTTTCAATATTAGTGAATGGTGGTTAGCTTTTGCTGTTCAACATGTTTCATTCATGTGTTTGTACAACCCTAAACAGTCCATTATTGTCATATCTTCCCATCCTCCATGTAATTATATCATTGCATGAATAGGCAGTGGCCGGGCTTATTCACTTGAAAGTAAACATTCAGGTTTACTTTATTTTCACCATGGTATAAATCTCTTGCCTTTAGTTTGGGTCTTTATTCACCAAAGTAGTAGCTGACAGATGTCTTTCTGTTGGTATGTAAAGATAAAGATAATTTCCAGGATGAAAGGGTTGTGCAGATGAAGAATATTGTACATTTTGGGGGAAATGGTGTGCATTTGAATCATTATGTACACATGTAGTGGCAATGCTTTGTCCTTAATTAGTAAAAAAGATGTTCTAACTTAATTGTAATTTTCCCTTTTTAAAATTTATGTGTATGAATAATTTTTATGCATATATGTATGTATGTACGTGTACCATGTACACATAGTACCCAAAGAGCCCTGAAAAAAAATTGGAAACCCTGGATATGAAATTATAGATGATTGTGAGGTACAAATGTGTGTTCTGGGAACTGACCTAGATCCTCTGCAAGAGCATCAAATGCTCTTAACTACAAAAACATCTCTCTCCAGCCCTTGTTCTTGTTTCAATTGTTTTATATTATAATCACCTATAGTTAAATATATATTTTATTACTTCACTTTTTGTACGTATCTGCCATGGTTTAGAAGGCCTGTGTCATTAGTAAACAAATTCTTCTTTTATTATTTAATAGAAAGATAACTACATGTCAAGTAATTAACTACTGAACAATAAGTATTTAAAAGAAAAATAGAATCATATGCTATGTAAGAATATCTTTAAGCAACTTATCAACACCAAGTAATTAAAGTGTAAATACTTTAATCTCCTAAAATAATATGATTTCAAATAGTTTAGTTTCATTGTTATTAAGCTGTTGCATACATGTGTGTTTGTATTCCATACAGAATTTCTGTTTAATGGGTCTAATACTAAGTATAGCTATGATTATGTTTCTTTTAGCCAATTGGCCATCTGTACTAGGTAACTGCAGAGATGTCATAGGCACCGCCTTTATCTCTCTAGTTAATGATGGCATTAGTGTCCAAATACAGCATACATTCATCTGTTGCAAATGACAGAGTAGTCAGGGAGGGGTTTCATTCTGTGGCCATAAATCTACAGGTTTATTGAAAGCATGCTGTGCCTCCCTTAACTATATCTCAGTAAATAAATAAGGCAAAAATAAATCTCATAAAATTAAAAGTGGTATTTACCCAATCTTCCTATAATTTTGCCAGATAGGTATGTTTCATATGGTAAAACATGACTCTTTCTTTACTAGGTGTCTCTGCATTAAGCCACCAAGGGTCTGTTGGAACACATGCACTAAAGTTTCTGTATTGACCAACAGTATAGCCAGAGAGGAGACCATTCCAAAGCCACTTAAATTAGTCACTCTGCAATAAATAAAATGATGGCTAAGATGAGTCCATATTTGGTGATGATTTTTTTTGAAATAATATTTGTATTTATTCTTTGAAAATTTGTTTATACAGTTTGATGTCATCCAACATATACTAATTCCTCCCAGATCCCCCAGGACCTACTGCTTGTCTTTCTACATATTTCATGTTTTATGTTATTATTACTAATGCCCCCTGAGTTCCTACCAGACCAATAAATCACTCAAGTATCTCCGATTCCATTTGAGAAGGAAATAGAAAGAAAATTGTAACCAAAGATGACATCCCCTCTACTCCTCCTAGATAAGATGATGTTCCATATAGTGATTAATTCTTTTCAAATAACACACTTATAACTAGAGATGTAGAAAAACTATTTGAAAATTTATTGTTTCTCATGCTTTTGTCATCCTGGTAAATGTCTTCAAGTATAAAAAACATTTTAATATTAAACTTTTCATATGTCCATGAAACACTGAGAAAATATAAAATGGTCACCAGATTTAAAAAAAAATTATTAATTCATTACAAGACTCTAACACTTTCTTAGTTGACCTACTTATTTTTTTCTCTTTACATCATTCTTAGAACATATGTAGTATATCAATAAAATATTTTTTCTTAGGAATATAACCCAAATCACTCACATTTATAATCACATTATAGGCATTCTAAGTTGAAAGCATAAGTTCTTATAATTAAATATTACTATTTGCTAGTCATGTTATTTAAAGATTGATTTCTTTTTGTTTTGTGTATATTAATGTCTGCCTACTTAGTTATATTTCTACTATGTGTTTGCCTCGTATCGGTAGAGGTCAGAACAGAGTGTTGGGTTTCCTGTAACTAGAAATAAACATGGTTGTGATCAGCCATATGGATATTAGAAAATGAAAGTGAGTCATACAGAGTAGCAAATGTTCTTAGCTGCTTATGATCACTCTGTAACTGATATCTAAGTTTGGCATCTCTCTGTGCATTAGCTAAAGTATCAGCAGGGAATTCTGGATTTATCTCTGTAGAACTAAATATCCAAGGCTAGAGAAATAGGTCAGGTGTTAGGAGAACACATTGATTGGTCTTCCAGAGGATCCAAAATTTTTTCTCATATCACAGCACCTATAACCCTTCTTGTAATCTCAGATTGCAAGAGACCCAGCTGTCCTCTGGCCTTCACATACACCTGTATTTATGTGCACATACCCACCCAGAAACACACACATGCATATATCTATCTAATAAACAGGCAAATAAATAAATCTTCAACAGAAAAATGAAAGCTAATGAGTTTAAACTGTTAGCTAAAAGCTCTTAACATTTTTCTAAAGGAAATCACTAAACTTAAAAACCTTATAAAAATAAAATCTATGATCTTGGAAGTGATGATTATGCCCAAAAGATGCAAATGCATACTGACAAATGCATGCTGCATTTCCCTCTCTGAAAGAAAAAATACGAAAAAACAATTGAAATGAGAAGAAAGGAAAAAAGGGGAGAAAATAGGGAAAGAATAGAGAAAAGAAGGGATGTCTCTAGGTCTCGGGATCTCCCTATGTCTTTCTTAGTGTCTCCGTCTCTCTTTCCCTCCCTCCTTCACTCTCTCCTCTTTTCCTCCCTGCAGTCTACTACCTTTGACTATAACCTTTGCGTACTTGGATATAATAATCCAGAACTGTGTTTATTTAAGATTGCTGCCCTATTCTAGAACTGATAATAAAGCATATCAAAATCTGTAATCCTGGATTTCTTACACTTTCATCTTTAAACAGAAAGAAGGGGGGAAAAAACCAAGAATGGGGAACATAATATAATAAGATGCCTTCTCAACAAGCAACAATAAATACTCTTTTTTAGAGGAATTTGCAAGATTTAATCTTGATAAATCTGTTAGAAAACTAGAGATATATTTCTCAAATAAATTACTCATTTTATAAAAAGCATTGTGAACCCCATTAACAAGCAAAAGAGGACACTATGATTTCTGTCTGCTAAGAACTGTGGCAGATTGGCATCCCTGAATTTGCCTCCAGAGGATCAAGCATAAATATAAATACAAAATATGCCTTTAAACCAAGAAGAATAAGCCTTTGAGTTTTTTTTTTTTACTTCAATTATGATAAAGAATATTAAAACCAGAATTTAAACTACCAGAGGTGAAAGAATTCATTCTCTCTATGCTAATTAGGTTCAGGATGCTAAGTGATTGCATTTACATGTTTGCTTTGTTATTCACTTCCCTGGGCCTTGTATTTAAGATACTGATTAAACACATATTTTGTTTTTAAATAACTGCATTGAAGAAAGTGAGGAAGAAAACCTTTTGTGGATTTTGATTCTGGCCACTCAAAATGGATCTATTTGATTAATTCTACCTTAGTATTTTGAAGTTATTAATGTTTAGTAATCTACACACGAGTAATATGTGTGATTTAAAAAGCATAACAAAAATGCTGCTAAGGTGAATGGAAGGATATGCAAAGGAGATGTTAGCACAGAACATGAAAGTATAATGAATTTCTATTTAGAAATTTTACCACATAATATTATAATTTTCTGTGGTCTTTTATGGAGTTGAAGATTAGATAGTTATAGTTTCCCTTACTTATAATAAAAGGTAAACTATATATGAAACTTTGGACTCACAAAAATAAGGTAGATGATAGAATATTTTCTTTAATTTTGCTAAATGCAAATAGACTAAATGTTGTAACTGTAATTGTTGCTTGATAACTTTTGTTACATGTAATTTTACTATGTTAAAATCAAAACTTTCCTTTTTGATTAGACAGCAAAGAGAAAGTGATGTGGGAGGTCTTTCTGTATGCTGTGAGTGTGCTTTATTATGATTGGTTAATAAAGAGTCTGTTTTGGCCTATGGCAAGGCAGCTTGAAGGCAGACAGGAAATCCAAGAAGAGATAAAAGGGGGAGAAGAGCATAGTCAAGACATAAGCTGCAAGCTGCCACCCAAGGAAGCAAGATGTAAAAGTACAGGTAGGCCATGAGCCACAAGGCAATGCACAGATTGGTGAAAATGGGTTAAGTTGTGAGAGCTAGCTGGTAATAAGCCTGAGCCATAGGCTAGACAATTTGTAATTAATATGTAAAAAATAAAAGAAAGAAATTTTACCACAGATGCAGAGAAAGTCACCTGTATTTACGATGTTTGGTCCATTTCTCTCATGTATTGGTTATATGAAGACATCATTACCAATTGCAGTTTTTTGGAAATCCCTGAGACAGTCATTTGAAAAATGTTCACACAAAGGAGAGAGGAAAATGAAAGAGGATAGAATTTTAAAATGTGTGTTTTTAAGGGTTCTGGAGGGACATTATATCCTCTCAATGTGTTTTTGTTTTGTAGGGTATGGTAACACTAACCTGTAATCTCAAGCATTATTAGGAAGTGGAAGCAGAAGGGTCAAGAGTTCAAAGTCACCTATGCAGTTCAAGATCATGTTGGGCTACCTGAGACACTGGCTTTAAATTTAAAAAATAAAAATAAAAATTTCTCTTTAAGAGTTTCAGAAATATATTTTATTGGAGAGAAACTGCACTTAAAGTCAGTATCACTATGATAATTTTCACACTAGTAGAGCTGAGGCCACACACCTGCCCTAGGATGAACTTTTGATTTTCTTAAAATCTATCCCTATACTTGCAGTGATCAGCGATGGAGAACTATATGCTGAGGGTTAGTTTAGCTGGAATCCAGAAGGAATGGTACAGCTTACCTTGCTGACTGTTGTGCCATCTTTATACAGGTTAATTTTGTTGTTGTTGTTGGGCTTTAGGGCCTTTTTGTTTTTGTTTATCTATCTATCTATCTATCTATCTATCTATCTATCTATCTATCTATCTATCTATCTATCTGTCTATCTATCTATTTTGAGCTGTGAACATGTGGTGGAAGCTAAACATGTGGTACTGGAAAAAGAGAAAGTTCTACTACTAACAGGACCAAGGCTTGTGTGCCCGCTCCAGGATACACCTCCCAGGTTAGCTGCTTCCATATTTCAGAACTGTGTGGACTTTCTGTTTCTAATACATCATGATTGCTTCAACTTCTCTATTTAAAATGAGCACTTCCAAAGCTCTTTTCAGTGGCTGCTCTATAAGGATCGTCATGTACTCTAAGCAGAAAGTAATTGTTAATTGTTTGAATATGTGGCTTCTTTTTTTTATATAAAGAAACCTATGTCAATGCCTCAAAGTAATTATGACACAATGAACAATGTCCCTTCTGTCCCTAAGAAACTTATTTACACCTGAAGTTCAGAAATTCTTCAGGGAGACATTTTCTACTGCCTACAAATCCTAAACATAATTCTTAGCAAATTTATTAAAAGTACAGGGCTCTTATTATTATCTAGTCTGAGCCATAGAAATCTCGGGTGAATTTAGAGTTCCCATATTTCAATAAGTTATAGAAACTCATAGACTTCAAGCCAGAAGGTTTATATTCTTTTCTTCAATTACCCCAAATTTATTAGAAGATACTTTTAGCAAAGAAATGACAAATTTACATAAAATTTAATACATTGTTAGCGGCATTTGAAAATATAGACCAGAGTTTGATGATTAAACCAGTTACCAAGTGTTGTTTCTTCACTGACTTCTCACTGCTATCCTCAATACCATGAAGAAAAGAAACTTGGGGAAGAGAAGGTTTATTTTATCTACAACACTCAGGTTAGAGTTCATCACAGAGCGAAGTTAGGGCTGGATCGAACTCAAAACAGGAATCTGGAAGCAGGAGTTGATAGAGAAATCATCAAGGATCTATTAGTGGTTTGATCCCCATGGCTTACTCACTCTGCTTTCTTATGCAACTTAGGACCACCTACCAGGGGTGGCACCGCCCACAGTGGGCTCTTCCACATCAATCATCAATCAAGTAAAGGCTCTACAAACGTTCCTACAGGCAATACGATAGAAGCATTTTCTGAATTGAGATTTTCTCTTCCAAGATCATTCTCACTTGGGTCAAGTTGACAATAATCTAGCCAGGAAATGCTGAAAGTAAAGTTTACTTTTGGAGGCTTCAAGGATGCATATTTAGAACAAAATGTAAATTTTTATTTTTGTTAGCATTTACTCATTACTAGACTATCTCAGTGCTAAGCACTGTGCAGAGTCCTGGATAAACAGTGATAATCAAAACAAACAAAGTTCCTGTCATTATCATGATTTCTGATTTGAGAGAAAAGTATTGAAACAACTTGATCCACTCACTTCCTTCAGAAGGTCAATGCTGCCTCTGAGAAAAAAGATAAAACCAAACCCAAGCTCTTGGAGACTTCCAGTTAAACAGATGCAGGACACTCATAAGGCAGGAAGAGGTTACTTTTTTTATTGAAAGTATAAGGAAAGATGTCTCTAAAAAATTATAGTTACTAAATCCAAAATCTATGTATTTTAACTCCACAATTTCTTATACAAGGCATGTAATATAGACAATTTCCAGGGGTATGTATTGTTTTCATAGAAGTCATAAAATCATCACAGTTTAGGATTTCACCACACATTAAAGCTGAAACCATGAGTTATCTGAATCTCATCTTGTAAAGACATTAATTTGGCATAAAGGGTTTTCCCTGATGACCAATGGAAATCTAGTTAATCTAGAAGGTATCACTTCCAAATACCATCACACAGACTTGGATTTCTGTCTGTGAATATGTGGGATCAAAAACAATAACAACACAGTGAGTATAAAATAGAAAACTACATACTTTAAATGTTCCCTTTTCTGTGATTTAATCTTTGTAACTTACCTGGAGATGCTACTGTTATAATCAATTAACATACATGTCTGACATGGGAAGGCAGGCCCAGGAGACAGCTTCTATAACCAGTTCTCCATTTGAATAAATCTCTGGATTTCCTGAATCTTTGAGTTTTCATGGGACTCAATGCTCACTGCCCCTCATGACCAATGTTAGCTTATGCACCTAAGAAGCATGCAGTGCTTATGTAAAAACCAAAGGAACAAGCATTTTAAAGGAATATAAAGTAAGATTCACAGTCGGATTTAATGTAAAGCAGAATAGGTTTTTCTGAGAAGGGCATATAAGGATTAAGACCTCAGTATAATATATATATATATATATATTATTTTATATAATAATCATATATAAAAATGCATAAATTCCTTCTCTTGTTGCAGTTAAGCAATGGTTTAGAGTGAAGTTTGTGTAACACCATATTATGTATTTTCCTTCTTTGTCTATATCTCAAGAGTTTCAGATAATTTTGTGTTAATGATATAATAAATAAATGTCTTAAATAATAATAATAATGAAATTATTATTAAAACAAGTACATAATAAAAAATACTAAACTTTTTCCAGGCTAAAACCTGTGAATTTATAGATTTAATAATATCATAGCATCTACTTTATTTTAAAACTCGCATATATTTGACTATTTGACTGTCATTTGAACATCATGGTTTATCCCTATTTTTATTTTTAAAATATGTAGTAAATTTTATCTTTATTGCTTACATTTTTATTAACTGCCTGCCAACCATATGTGTGTGTGTGTATATGTGCATGTATGTGTATGCAGTCCTATAACCAAATATGTCCTAGTAAATAACAATATGAACCAATGTCTTATGAGTAAAACCTTTTTTCAAAGCTTACAGAGACAGTTGTGTGAGTGAAATAGAATTTACAAAGTAAATTAAGTTTCTCGATTAATTCCAAAATGGAGAATCTGTATATTATAATAGAAATCAGTAGCTCTTCCTTTGAAAACACTACAAAAAAGGAAGCAAGGGAAGTCAATTTTAAGTAATACCCCAAGGATTAATAGATGTAAAGAAGTAACCCAGGTTAGGACAACATTGGAGAAGAAATATTCTGTTTTCTGAGATGGTTCTCTGAGTCATTGGACAGTTAATTTTAGCCTTCAAGTTAGCTAGCTATTCCCCAACTTATTATCTAGAAATTTCTTTACACGGGAACTTAAAAGACAAGCTCAAATTTTAAAGATCAAAAGGTATTTTCATTTAAGCGGAGGTTAAAAATGCGTGGTGTTCCTTGGGATTCCAGCCATGGCACAGGAAAGAGACGAAGGTGGAGACAAGGGATAAAACACTGATTTGCAAGTCTTGATACACTCAGAGAACGGAATGGGAAATCAAAAATCATGAAGAAAGTTTGAAGAGTTAACCCAGGAACATATAAATATAATTTTAGAATATTTTAAGAAGATATCATGTATCCTAAAAATAATGGGAAAACATCAAGATGTTTAAAATATTTTAGAGGAGACCAATGTATTTTGAGAATAATCAAGAGGAACTGATGAAGTGGAAACTATCTTAGGTGGTTCAAATACTGATGAAAAATTTAGGAAAATAACACTGTTCATGTAATATGAGGAGTTTGGTTCTGTGGCAGGAGAGAAGTCAGGACATTGACAAGCTCTTTATGTGTATTTTTACCTAAACTGTGTTCACCAGCATGTGTAAGAAAGGATACCAGATTCCAGGAGGGTGTCTGGCTCTCAAACTTTGGAAACTAGTTAAAAGGTGACATTATTTATTGGGATGACTTTTGAAGTTGAATAATGAATTAGAAGGAAGAAGATATTCAGTTTGGGGACATAGTACCTTGCAAAAGACTTGTACTCAGCAGACAAATGGAAAAAAATTTTTAATTAAATTATTCAAAAATATTCCTATTAAATTTTTGGAATTTTTAATATAATCTGCCAGTTCTGTTTTTTTTTTCTTTTTCTTTTTCCTAATGAAAAAAGAATGCTTTAAATGGATAAATTTTTGGATTCTAATTTTCTTAGTGCCTTGAAAATCTCAACTAGGTTACTGTGTATTTATGCAGTCAGTAATCTCTCATTTTTCCCAATCTATGACACAGTGTGTTTATGAAACTAAGAAAAAAGACTAGTCTGTTAAAATGAGGGGAAGGGTGAATGTGACAATATGACAATCAAAGTACTACAAGCTTTCTGTAGTCACTGAAAGTTTCAGCTAAAATAAATTCATTATTATAAAGTCTTATAGGTCAAAAAGATAAAATAAGATGAAATTTTTCTTCCCATGGGTCTACTTACCTATGAAGATAATGGAACATATCTAAAGAGAAATGGTAGTACGATTATGTCACAAAATACATCTTGAGAACTTATGAAGTCGAGGAAAAGTAAAACTCAATTATATCAAAGCAGATGATTCAGGGGACCCAGGGAGTAGACCTGTTTAATTGATAAAATAAGACAGAGCTCTCAGGCAATGCTTAATTTTAGAGAACAAGAGAAGGTAACGTTTGTATAAATAGCCATTTCATATTGACTTCTTAATGAGCAAACTTCTCTACACAACTACTATAATGTGGTCAATGCCATCATGACTGATAAAGAGGATGATAAAGACAACTGAATTGTCCAGATAACATGTGCTCACATCATCTGTGATTTCTGCCATCTAATCTCCTCTCAAAAAAATAAACATTATTGAAAACAACCACAGTCCTAGTAAATACATTAACCAACTATGTTCCTAATGTGCAAAATAGGCTATAAAATTCTGCAAGTAAAGGATATCCTTTACAGATGAACACACACCACTGTTTATTATTCATACATTTCCATTGAAGCATATATGGATGCAAATAGGATACTAGAGAACTCTTATGGACAAAGATTATTCCTCATAGAAAGGATGATTAGTGTGATCCCCTAATTACTTTCTCTTCCTCCAACACTAAATTAATTTAATTTTCTACAATCAAATTCTCCTCGTGACACATTTTTTAATCCAACTTCATTCTTAAAATAGTCTTTAGCCACGACACATCTCTTCTGCATTTGATTTTAATCTTGAATATAGCATGTCTGTATCACTTGACAAGAGCCAAAATTGGAGAGATGCAGGGTTTATTCATTTTTTTAACCACTCATTTAAAATCCATCAGAAAACCTTTTGCTTATATAAAATTCTTATTATGAACGTCTCTGGAAATAATATAGCATATTCTTAGTTATCACCATGCTTTTCAAAAATTGAATGAAGGTTTTCTAAGAAAATAAGTGTATAAAAATACCC
Organism: Phyllotis vaccarum; assembly: GCA_033318265.1. Taxonomy (NCBI): domain Eukaryota; kingdom Metazoa; phylum Chordata; class Mammalia; order Rodentia; family Cricetidae; genus Phyllotis; species Phyllotis vaccarum. The sequence continues at coordinate 46,634,749 of JARWLC010000008.1, read as the reverse complement.
ATATCTAATATTTCATGCTTTCCAGCTACACATTTTGTCTTTTTCAAATATAAATAAAATGTTCTGGATATTCAGCATCTTCCAGTTGCAACTTAAAAAAGCAAATTAAAAAAATTCTCTGTGGAATATATTATATTGGAAATAATTGCCCCACCTACTAGTTTAATAAAAACACTGATTAGCTGAATGCAGACAGAAAGTGTGGACCGAGCTGCAAGACTAGGAAAACTCTAAGAACAGGAACAACAGAGCAAAGATGCCACAGAGATACCACAGATGCCACAGAGACACTAGAGAAGCAGATGCACAGGACAATTATGCTGTTCTGAGAAAAGGGACCGAGATACATGACTGAACAGGATTAGGATCATAGGTTAGTTTAAGAGCAAGGGTTAGCAAATCATATGCCTGGGCCCCAGGTCAATCAGTGTACAAGTAATATATGCATCTGTGTGTTTCAGTGGGACTATGAGACTGGGGGTCCACAAGTCCTGGCCACAAGGGTAGGCCAGAAAGTCCAGGCCAGAAACATAATACTACATTTCTCTTTATATGAAACCAAGCCCTTTAGTTACCACAATAGCCAATAACTATAAAGTCTAACTGCAAACCAAGTGTTGTACTGTATTAAGAGCAAGGTTGTGGAAACATACTGCCTGGGCTTGCATCTTGGCTTTCTGTTTTCTCGTTTATGCAAGTTAATAATCTTCCTGTGCATCACCTGAACACATTAATAAAATGGCTAGTTATGTCAGACTTTCTGTGTTTATTCTTTAGGAACTGGACCCCTTACATTTCCTATACTTATGCTGCTTATTCTCAGATCTTGGCACCACCATTTCACTATTGCATTTCAGTTGGAACTCATCAATTCAGGGAAAAAATATAGACAGAAAAGCCTTTTCTTGTCTTGTCCAGATGTCTCTCAACTTCAGAAATCATCTTGTTCATTTAAATGCCTGTGTTTTTTTGTTTTTTTTTTTTTTCACAGTAAGATTGGAAACTGTAAATTTTTCTTTTCCAAGTCCCAAAAAGTAAGATCTAGTTTACTATGGGCTCCTATTTGAAAAAGAAAATACAAGTGTCTGTGGATCTTGTTTAATCTCAGGAAGAACAGTGTCCTCATTTGTTAAAGAGTAGGACAATACATGATGGTCAAGGTGTAGTGTTGATATTCACTATTAAGGCACTGTAGCAAGCATTTGAAGAGGAAGAGAAGGAATGTCTAAGGAAAAGAAGAAATAACATTTATGTTCACTTACCTCACTAAAGTATATTGAAATAGAAGAAAAATGATATAATGAAAAACTAATATTTTAAAGGATTCATTTAAATTATTCATTAGAATTGGATGGAATGTCTCCTCTCAATTTGTTATTTTCTTATGCCCTTGGCCTCATCCAAATATTCATTTCCATTTGACCCCATTCAAATATTCATTTCCCTTAGATGATTTGTGTGAATGAAACCATTTTATTTTTCACAAATTAAATATTGCCTTGCTTTTGAAAAAGCTAAAGGTTTCTCAAGTACTGAAATGCACAAATATATTACATATAAAATAGACATCATTCTAACAAGCAGATGTTGGACAAAGTGAAGAGAAGAGCGAGATTTAAAGGAGGCAGTTAACTATGTCAGTTACATCCTAATCTGACTACAGAGTATGTGTTTACCTAATCTTCTAAGTGCTCAATAAAGTAATTCACAGTAACATATATAAGGAAGATCATTTGCTGTTGTGGTTTTACTTAGTAATCAGTCTATTGGGCATCTTAGGAAAAAAATCACCAAGTATAACAAGCAAAGCAAAGCGTAAGGGAAGAAAGGGCTTATGGTATAATATTTGTTGCTTATTTGGGGGGGGGGTTATGTCTAGAAGTCCAGTTTTATTTTCTTCCTATAATTTTTAAATTCTAAAAGACTCTAAAGGAAGCAAATCCCCCCCCCCCCCCCAGAAATTGAATAAAATACTCATGGTGAATAGAATGAAATACTCGTGTCCATTTTTTGGTCTCTAAAGAGTGCCAAAGTTTGTTCCCAATATCTTACTGCTAGAGCAGCCAGGTAACTTTTCAGCCATTCCTTCTCCTTTCCATCTAGTCTTATACTATCATATTCCAGTAACTTCAATATACCTAAGCTCCCTCCCATCATTCTTTGTCTTTCCACTGATGCTTATATTGTCTTTCTTTTACTTGAAGGTATTCTGATTTTAAGAATTTAAGGATCTTTTTTAAATTAGTACTAAAACTTATTTCTGAATGTTAACTGATATGAAGTGCAGTGGAATGTCATCCTAACTCAACGGACATTATCTTGGCAAGCTGAATGTAAAATAATAAGTGAAATTCCTGTTGTAAATTGTGCAGAACTTTTAAGGTTTTGATTCAAGACTTGAGTCTTCAAATGGAACATGAGGACAATGTGCTTAAAATAAATTAATGCCTTTAATCTGTGGAAGTTGCCAATCAAAACCTAAAATTCCACATACAAAGCCTTGGGCATATCAGCAGCCTAATTACACTAAGTCTGGCCCATCACCAATGTTTTAACACTTGATTTATTTCCTGTTCAATTTATTCAATAAGGCCAGAGTTAATTGGTTTTCCAAGTGAGTGTTAAAATATAAAACTCTACCTTCATTAAGTGGCGACTGTGCTTATTATGCACCAATGACTTACAAGTCTATGTAAAGGTTACTAGGGTGAGACTTCAGGGCACTCTTTACAAATCACATCTTGGACTTGGCACTAATATTGTAAATAACCAATAAATAGCCAAACCACTGTTATTTATAACAAGAAATGAATATATGACATTTTAAAAAAAGTCCCTGAAACAAAATATATTTTTAAAAAGCCCATTTTAAAACATTGTATGTTACATTTCAAATAAATTACATTTATGTTTCTTTAAGAAAATGGAATGTGCCAGTGGATATCTAAGTCACTGTTAGTCTGTCTGTCTGTCTATTTATTTATTTATTTAACAAGGCTTAGTATTTTTGTGTCAAGCTCTGTGGTATACCAGGACATTTAATATGGTAATTTGACAATATAAATGACGAATTAGAGACTATATGATGGAACCTAATGTGTTTTAAAATTGAATTGGACTCCTATATAAACAGAAAGAAATTAAAAGCAGTAACTTTTATCATATCATTTTTCTATGGGCTATTTTTAACCTCAGCTCTACCAGGAGTAATGTTGCTTTTCATTATTGTCAAATGTTATTCTCAAGAAATACCAATTAGCAAGAAAAATATCATTCAGAAAGGAGTTTTTACATTTTTGGCAGAAAAAAAAGGCTGTAATTTGTCAGAAGTTTTTTCAGGAATCCTAAATACTATCCATAGTGTGGATTTTATACCTAAATGTCTCGAGTTAATGTTTCCTCCACCACTGCCACCATGGTCCCTTCACTCTGAGAATGAGTAATATGTTACAAATAGAAGAACCAAAATTGAAATCTGTTAACTAATTTTTAGGAACTACAGACTGATACGCGCGCACACACGCGCGCGCGCACACACACACACACACACACACTCATACACTCGGGCACACTGAGAAGAAACCCCTGCATTTGAAAAGAATACTTTGCCCACAAAAATAGTACCATAAAACTTTATGTTGAAGGGGTCTAAATGTCATCCAAAGTAAATGAGATTATTTAATTATATTTTATTGTATAAAGCGATGACATTCTACATATTATGAGTTCTTTATCTAACAATAAACTTTCCTGTTTTTGAAATATTATGTTTACGTTCTATGGCAGTGAGGTTTCTTAGAGTTGTAGGAACAAAATGTCACAAATTAGATGGCATGTATTTGTTAAATCCAAATTCTGGAGTCTATTAGTCTGAAACCAAGACCTCAATAGGCCCTTCTTTTGGAGACTGGCTAGAAATTTCCCTTGCCCCTCCCTAGCACCTGACTTTATCATTGATTTTTTACATCTGTTCATAGCCAGCTCCTCCAACTTCTCCCTCTGTTAACATATATGTTCTCTTTGGAAGTCTGCATACACCTGTAATTCCTCTTCCTATAAAGATGCTCCATCTTACTGGGATAAGATGTCACCTTTAATGACTGGTTCACAATTTGATTATATCTACAAAGACCTGATTTCCCACAATCAAAAGAATTAGTAATAAACATTATTTAGGGTACAAAACCCAACTTTTGACAACAATGCTTATAAGTATCTTACATGTCAGATTCAGTATGTAATTATTTGACTCAAATAATAATTGCTGGGGCAAAATGGTAAGTATTAGTTGCCTCGGAGATGTACCATGCCACATTAGAACAATATGATTTCAGATTTAGGGAGAGAGGTTTGGAATGACATATGAGACAGGTTTTTCCAGTAAACATATAGTTTTATGAAGAGTAACCAGGTGCAAGTTAAATTAAATATGTGTTCCTGCTATCCAGGTGTAAGTTTTGTTAATTCTAGTCAAGTGTAAATAAACACTCAAAGTGAAAGCCAAGTCTAAGACTCATTAATTCAGTAAAGTAAATTCATTGGTTTTTATTATTAATAAGAGGGAGAAAGTTCTCAACAAGTATTTTAGAGACTTTAGAGACAGAAGTTTTCACAGATCCAATGTCTCTACCATCTTCTAGCAAATGCCATTAAATTATATACTGTAGGGATCAGTTAATTTATCTTAAGTTGATTACTGTTGACTCTGGGAATAATTGCCAATCTTGAAAATGTAGAGTATGTCATGAGGTCACGGTAAACTTCTGAATGATCACCAAAAAAATCCATTACATTTGCTAAAACCATAGTAATAGTGGTTAAAGTTATTCAGTAAGGAAAAACCTTTTCATTTTATTATTTATGCTTTTAATAGCTACCCGAACACAGAAAAGCCCATACAATTTAAATTGAAGATTTAGTGAAGCCATCATGACATCATATGTATGAGTTTGAAAATTACTAATCAACTTAAGAACTGTATTGAATTCGTTCAGTTTCAATTCATTCCTGTCTTATTTTCACATTATATCAACATAGAGGACAATAGCAGCTCAAAGTTCTACCCTTTGTTGAATAAAGAACTTATTTTTACGTGAAGAGGTCATATGACAATTCTTCGCCATATAATTTACAGAATCATAATCTTTTGTCTGAGTAGGTCTTAAATTTAACCAGTATACATTTTCATCAAGGCCTCTGTGAGTAACTGATAAGTTCATTGGTTGCTCTTTATATTAAATGTTAAAGTTCCACTACACTACACCTGGTATCTCCCTCCTTTCACACTGGCATTGGGGTGAGATCAGGACAAAATGTCACATCAGATCCAACTCAGCTATAACGAGAGAAAAAGACAAAGTGAGGAGTAATAATGAAAGTTACATGCTTAGTGCCTGCTTAGCAGGAATGCATTTCTTCGTTACAATTAAGTAACCAAGTCATTCCAGAATATTTTCTTTGTTTAAGTCATATGGTGTGCAGGCCAGCTGATACTGATGAAGTAAAAGCAGTTCTTACAGCAGGTAAGTTATGAACAACGGCCCAAACACTGAGATAGAAACTCTTAGCACAATGATACAATGATCTGCCAAACAGATAGACTGTACCGAATAGTAACGTTCATGACTGTTTTGCAAAGGACATTCCAAACTCTTTCGATAATACTCTTATAAATCTATTTTATGACCCATCATTAACACTTAGCAGTAATTTCAATTTTATTTATTTCAAGAACCTTTAGTTTACAATCCCTGACAATTCAGTCGTCTCCCTTCCAGCTGATAGTGACAGACTTGCTTTGTTTTTAAAACAACGAGGTATCATGGCAAATGATCTTTACTTGTAAGATGACAATTTTTTTCCTACTGCATATCATTCTTATAATATTCACAACTGTCTTTTATATTCTAATTTTTGTATTACCCTTTCTTTTGCTGTATAAATTTTATTCCCCTCTTCCTTCCTTCCTGCTAATTTGATTTTGTATATACTTGTAGAAATTTACATATGTGTATGATATTAAAACCTCTTATGCAATTCATAAATCATGTTTCTTGCAAGGTATATTAGATAGGTGTCTTTAAGTAACTTAGTAACTTAAAATATCATGCCCATAACATACATGAAGAATGATCAATGTGAGAGGAAATGTGAAATGTGGGAACATGATAGGACCATGGTAAAACGCAAAATTGAGGTTAATTTTTAAGGGCTAACATAATAAGTAGATGCAAAAGAGATCCATCACTTTTAAACTACAATAAGTACCTATTTCTTTCATTGTAATTAACTTTTAAATCATTAAAATAGTTTTAATTTTGATTTCCGTTTAAGGAAGCTATTTTCATCTCATTTGTTTTTCATTCTGCTTTAAAATTAGTTATTTATTTTGTAGCTTAAATTTAGTACTAACATTATATTAAATATTTTAAAGATCTTAGTTTTCTTAAAGATAGATTCAAGTGTATACACAATATAATAATGAGTTATTATTACCTCATTCCATCACATGAAGCTGGTCTAGGGTAAGTATTTGAAATTTATTTCCTCTATTTTCTTCATTGGTTTCTGGAAAGACTAAATGTGATTATTTATATAAATCATGGAAGCTATGGGTTTAATAAATATATCTGATGTAGATCACATATACATTTATTGAGTACTATAAAGTACTCATAAAGTTCCATGTGCAAAGCACTTTATCTAGTATTGAGAAGGCCACTATGAATAGGAAAGCATAAATGAACGTGAGTTTATTATCTGGGACGCACAAAATCATATATATTGCTTTAGGGGAGGAGTTCTCAACCTGTGGGTCATAACTCTTTATTGGGATCACACAGTAGGCATCCTAATGTTTACATTATGGTTCATAACAGTATAAAATTACATTTATGAAGTAGTAACAAAATAATTTTATGATTGGGAGTAACTGCAATATGAGGAGCTGCATTAAAGGGTCACTGTGTTAGGAGAGATTGGAAAGTGCTACCCTAGGGTATTCTAGAAAGTGCTGAAAGACAGTCTTGTCTGGATAACTGGAAACATGTAAGAGAAATCTTTCCAAATAAGTGAAGTTAGTCTCTGTGGCTGTGAAGAGAACATCCTAGTATTGGCGTGATACACAATGAACTGCATTACAGTAGATGACTTACATGCTCATAATCAATCATGGAAGGTGAAAAAAAAATCTTTTCCAGTAGCTTTGAGGTGAAGATACAAACCATATTGATTTTTAGTATATAACCTGAAAACTACAACATTTTTTACATTCACATAAAGACATGGAGTGGTAAGAATATTTCATATAAGAGCTTTAAAAATTCAGATTCATTACATTGGACATGGAGGAAGAAATGTGGGAGTATCAGATTTGATCATGTGCAGACCAAAAAAATCTCTAAGGAGTAATAGATATGACTTTGTGACTATAGATATCAGTAGAAATGTAGAGAAGAAAGAAAATGTTCAATGGCCTTAAAGCAGGCATAAATAAAATGTCCAAGTACAGAGAAACTGTACTTAGCAAATTGTGTCTGTTGAATGTGAGGATATCAGGGAATAACTATGGACGTTCTTTCCTGAGTAACCTTCAAACGTCCTTGTGCTTTGATCTGTAGAGTATAATTCAGCCTATCCCTGCTAGGAAGTAGCTTAGCTTTTCTCATTCTAAATATTCTGGAAAGCTGTTCTTCCTACTTAGAATTAACTTATCTTAGTAGTAACAATTTATTTTATTTTTTAAATTTCCATAAACAGCATCTATTTAATAATTTATCTAACTATCCTTTTGTGATGTGTGTGTGTCTGTGTATGCGTGTGTGTATGTGCATGCGTGCCCCTATGTGTGTATGCAAGTTAGTATGCACATGTGCACATATGGAAGCATCATGGAAATATCGCCTGTCATGCTCAGCAACAGCATCAACTTCCTATGAGATGCCAGCCTCTCTTTGGCCTGGGACCCACTACTTAAGCTATGCTGGCTGGTCAACAAGTCTTGGGCATCCTCATGCTTCTCTGCACTGGGATGCCAAACTATCAGGTGAGGTGATTCTTTACATAGATTCTGGGGATGAAACTCAGGACCTCATATTTACAAGATATACTTCTTACCAACTGGATCATCTTTCCAGCCCCCAAATTGCTCACATACATTATATTATTATTATTATTATTATTATTATTATTATTATTATTATTATTATTATTATTATTTGGAGCATTTATTTTAGTGAGATGTTGCGAAAAACATTATATATTTTACCCCACATAATACTTCAAAGATTTTTCTTATATTCTGAAACTTGCTTTGCATTAATAAAACTGAAAATATTTAATGACTGACATACCAAGGTGTCCCCATTATTTTATATAGCTTAAATCCTAGTTACAATAAAAATAATAGTTATAATAGTTATTCATAAATAAATATTCATACTTTGAAGTGATTGAGGAGAATAGTGTCAGCTTGGTTGATTAGAATGCAACAGAGAAGCTCTGTCACATTCATCAGAAAATTTTCTGAGCCTGACATTTTCTGGGCACAATTCTTTAACCTAGCATTGCTTTGCAAAGTTTAATAAAAGTGTTTGCAAACTGTATTAGTTTAGATATCAATAAAACATTGACTTTACAGTGTTTGAGGGTTTTTTTCCCTCTATTATTGATTTGACATCAACCCAAAAGAAAGCAGGAGTTTGAAGGTCAATGTTCCCTTAAGATATGTTGCAGCCACCTATTATAAAAAACTGGCTCAGACATTAGAAAAACTAATCATTTCAGCTTGTGTATAGTAATATCCTCTTGGATGAAGAGTTGCCCAAGTTTCAAGATAACCAAATGTCAAAGCATATACTTGGGCAGTAAACTAATTGGTAGCAAACCTCATTAAGAATTCTGGTTGCAGTAATAGCTTTTCTTCAATTGCCACCGCTGTTAATGAGAAGCCCAACAACAGAAGCCGCATTACCGCTCTGACAATTTGTTCCATTGATTTATTACGCTTCCTCTGCCGCCATCTACATGCAGGGACTGCAAAGCGTTTGTCTGATATTAGTGCATTTTGACTTTTGCAAATAGAGTGAAAGGAAGCCAGTTCTTAACAGGCCACATAACTACTATTAATAGTTTATCCTGCTATCTGGAGAAATGTGCAAGCAGCAATTGAGATTAAAGTTATATTCAGGAAATCATTACTTACAGATCATTTTTACTCTAGTTCTGGAAGTGAAGAAATAACATGTTTCGTTTAACAAACTGATCTCAATGTATGTTTATGTCACATTAAACTGAATTTCATTTAACCTGCTTTTTTTGCATTATCTTTTAAGGTCAATGAATTTGTATGTTGCTTCATTTATATAAATACCAAGAGAGAGAAAAATTAATCTTTAAAGCATATAAAATACATAACATTTTTCACATTCCTGTAACATCTTAACTCATTGAAAACCCTAAAGTATCCAATAGTCCTTTTAGTTATAATCCCAATCACTAAAATACAAACACTTGCACTTTATTCAAACCAACCTAAAATATCTTGGGCAGAATTTATTTCTTACTTATCTGTTTGATCAATGTTTATCCTAAATAAAACCCTACTCCAAAAGTAGGATTCTGGTGCCGTTGGCCAGAGCTGAGGTGAAGGAGAAGCTAGATCAGGACATGGAGGAATAAGGTTTTCCCTTTGGTTACTGTTTTGGAAACCTATGTTGACACTCACTCTCATCATGACTATGCTGGTTCTAGGGGGAAAATCCATAAACTAGATTCATTTATAGCCTAACATGTAAAAACTGTTTTCTATTTTGCTTGAAGGCACATTTGAATATTCTTAAATTTGTAAATGTCTGCATTGCTTTAGTGGATGTATGTGTGTGAAAAACAGTGATGGTTCCTGAAGAGTATTTCTGCTCTCACATATGTGTTTACAGATTTTAGTTTTTAATAATAGTTGGACTGTCCCTATCACATTTTACTCCAAATATAAGGTGAAGATCCTGAAATGAATACATTTGCCTATGGAGATAAGCAATCTCTCCTAAGATGCCAATTGAATACCAAGGTGATGAACTCTGTTTGAGCACTCAAAAAATTGTTTATCCGAGTAACTAAACATGGATTTAATTTGATTTTTCCAATCTCTCAATGGCAGGACAGTTGCTGGAATATTGTTACCCAGGAGCAAACTCAGAGGAATCTCATTGGTCTTGCTCAGTTGTCTTGAATTCAAGTGTATATATATTTGAAAGCATCATGTTGTATATCATAAATACACAGGGTTTTGTCACTTTCAAAAAAAGAGTTTGAAATTTTATAATCTACTTAATGTAGTTCCTAAAGGATTGAGTGCCCTGTGACACTATAGAACTGGTGACTAAATACAATGACATTGTATGATATGAATGCTCCTGAGTTTACTGATGTTTAAAGCCTTGGTCACATGAGTCTGTTGGAGGCTCCAGAGCTGATAGGATTATGAGGCCTGATTCTGGAATATGGGGCATGTGAGGTAATTAGGAAGTAACCCCTTGAATTCTTGAAAGGGAAAAAAAAAGGAGGAAACCTGCTCCTAGATATTGTCATTCTGTTCCTGATTGAGATGAGTTCCCTCCTTGACCCATGTTCCCACTATGCCATCTGTCATGTAACATGAAATCCTCATCAGAACTAAGATCATGCAGATGCCATTCTCTTGATCCTTCAAAGCTGCTATACAATTTTCTGTTTAATAAACTCATATAAACTGAGTCTTGAGTTGGAAATACTTATTAAAATTGGTTTAAGACCTACAAGCATTTAACAAAAGAGAGGATTCGCTATCTGAAAATAATTTTTCTGTTCCCCATTGTGAGAAAAAATGTTGGTTGTTAAGTTCTACTAGAAACATCATTATTTGTTAAAGAGACACTGGAGCCTCACTTCTTGATTTTCAACACAAGTGGTATTGTTTATCTTCCAAGAAGTCTTGAAGACTGTTTCCATCCTGTAGAATGCCAAAAGGCTGTTCATTAATAGGCTTTATTTTTCAAACATAATCCAATGAAATTGTTAGTTTGACTAGAAAAAGATGGAGCAGATATCCATCCACAGACTAATATCTCAAACACCATTCATTCATTAATACTTGGCTTAAGTGCTAGCATGTACCCTAAACAGTTCTCACTCACTAATTCCCTCCATTGCCCTATCCAAGCTTACCTGGACTACACTTCTTTGAATTGCTTTTTCTCTCTCTGCCATCTTCTAATTTCAATATATCTTATTTTATTATATACCACTTGGACTCTTTAAGAAAATACAAGGATGAGTATAATCCCAAGAATTATATAAAGTTAGCACAAATTGATAAGGAATAATATGCATGGCATGTTAATAAAGTGTGACAGGGGTAAAATGTGGAGTAACTGGTAGTGTTACTCTTGTCTAATTATGACCACAGGCATGCAGTTGGCATGAAAACTTAGCATGTATACTCAAGAAGTGTTGCCAAGCAGATGAGTGGGGGCTATAGTAGCCCAACATCGTGGAGCTGAGGATATTGAGATGTTCATGAAAGTAATCTGTACAAAGATCTGTGCCCTTTTATGACTCAGTACCACTGAGGGACAAAAACAGATGAGAATAAGACAGTATCCTAACCCAGAATAAAGAATGTATTAAAGCTAATTTGCTAAAAGAGGATTTCAGTCACAGGTGGACAAGTTAAAACATGAACTCTCATGTGTCAGATAGGTAATTCTACACCAATTGTTGTGGTCAAAACACAAAAGTTGCATATATCCCCTACCTATAAGTAGAATGGACCTCATATATGAAAAGCACTATGGATCCAATTATTATTTGCAACAGTTCAGAGTCATCAAAATTCTAAAATTAGTGCATCCAAGAAAAATCATTCTTCTGCTAGTTATGATAAAGGACAGAATTGTGACACTTTATTACTATAACCATCAGTGTAGGACAAAGTAATTTTGGTCATGGTGTTTTAGAGACATGGACAACTTATGAGGAAAGATTTGAGAGACTCAAGACACAAATGTAGAAAAGAACATTTACAATCACCTCATTAAAAATCCTTGTGTTAGGGTTGGAGAAATGGCCAAGTGGTTAAGCATGTTTGCTACTCCTGCAGAGGACCCAATTCTGTTTCCTGAACCTGCATCAGAAGGTTCATAACCATTTGTAACACTAATCCCAGGAAATATGATGCCCTCTTCTGCCCTTTCCATTGGTACCTGCACTCATTTACACATAGCCTGCCAACCACACACATTAACTTTAAAATAAAATGTTTTTTAATAAGAAAATTGAAATGCAACTATGTTTATGATAAGAACTTTTTTGGAAAAATATTTTAGAGCACTTTCTTACTTTACAATCTAACATAATGAAGTTTTATCAAAATAAGATATGAATTTTAAAAGTATGCAATAGCATTTTTTGAGACAGGATCTTATTACATATACTTGTCCAATCTAGAATTCACTATACAGACCGCATCAGCCTTGCAATCATAGAGTTCTGCCCAGCTCTGTCTCCTGCATGCTAAGATTAAAGGTGTAAATTTAGAATTAAGTACTTAATGATCGCCTTTTACTGAAAAGTTTTTAACATGATAATTAATTAGTTACTAAGAACTCTGATACTTAGGTTAAAGGTTAGAGAACTCCACAGACACTGAGACTCTTCTCAACAGTGTCATTTAAACTGCAAATTCAATTAGCTTGAAAAGAATCCTCTTGCAGTTGTTAGTAAAGGTATATTATGGAAGAAATAATTTTATTTAAATCATGGGTATGTATCCATTACATATTAATATAGTTACTTAATATATGTTTATGCTAGAATACATATAATAGATATGTTATATTTTGATTGATATACATGGCATTACATTCTAACTTCACAAACAATAATACATGTAAATAGTATTTTTACAGTGTCCAATGAATGACAAACATGTCATTATAATTTTAAAAGCAGGGTAAGTATAACTAAATTAAGCATCATTTATCAAATATCTCCTTACTGCCAATCAGCTATCTGTCTGTTTTCATCAAATGTAAGGTTAGTGCACACCCACCACTGGCTAGATGTAATGACGAGAATAGCAGGCTTGAGTTAATGTTCATGGAGAGTTTTGGTTTCAAAGGTTATATTTGAGAAACTTTGGGGGGAAATTATCTCCAAAACAGTCTACCATAAGAAGCATATCTGTACTTAAATGTTTTTTATTTCAAATTTAAAACTTATTAAAATTAAGGAGATAATGAGAAAAGTGAAAAAAGTTTAACTGGAAGGCAATATACTGGGAGAGAGAGGGAGGAGGGTAAATACCACTAAGAATGCTTTAAAAGAGCCATAAGTAAATGCACCATGTATATTTCTTTAAAATACATAAATGGCATAGATAAATGTATATAAATATACATATATGGATATATATATATAGTTTGCATTAATTTATACCACTTGGGATGCAAATATACACTATCTAACAAAACTCTAGTGCCAGGCATCTGAAGAAAACTTATTTCTAGTTATTGGTCAAAAGTGACTAATACATTCCCAGAACAAACCATTGCTCCCCCCACTGCCCCCACCTGCAAGCCCAGAACTTGAACCTACTGCTGTGTAGATCCTCCTGGTGATGGAAGCACACTCTTCAAACGCAGAACTTAGAGGAGTCCAGGTGGAACTAACCTAAAAGCTTTTTGACTCAGGACGAGCTCTCAGAGCATCTGAAGTCACTGTACAAACTACTGGGGGAATCACAACAATAATCAGCCTGACAGGATAAGCCCAAGGATACCAAGTGACATTTACATGTTGGGAGTAAGCAATCAGCTGTCTACTTAGACCCATTTGTGCCTAGGATCACTACCACTTTCCTAAAACAGAATAACTCCTAACTATATTATAAATACTCTTACTTTCAGGTTAAGTATAGTTCTCAGCCCTCATCAAAGAAGCTATTTTTTGCAGCAGCAGCAGAGCGAAACCATTACAGAAATCTACAACTTGTCAGAATGCAAAGGACATGGTCATGATGCCCAGCACTATTTAGTATACACAACACAACCCATATGCCCAAGGCTAAGGAAAGATTGTTGAAGTGGGGGAAGAAATCATAAGCTCGAGAAGTCAGGACATCCGCTGTAAGACAGTGCCTTCTATATACGATATGAAAACTGCAAGTATGAAGTCTCAAAAATGTGGTATCCTAAACTGACACCAATCAACATGTCTAGATGAATGGGGATCGTATAAGGCCCTATCCATAGATGAAGAGCTACAAGCAATCAGTGAATCCTGAGAGAGGGAGTATTAGTCTTCTCCAGGGATGAGGCTCCTGATGTGGTATCCAGTCCTGAGTGGTGAGCTCTAACCACACAGAGGAGCAATGCTAAGTGTACTCATTAAGCTATAGTTATGTGTTTACGTTTATGCATAACAGTGAGAAGAAGTCAGAAATTTGAGAGAAAGTCTGAAATCCATGGGAGGTCATTAGGAGGAGGAGAAGAGGATGGTAATAACGTAAATACTGCATTTATGTATGAAAGTCTCAATGCCACAAAGTCATCATACTTCTTTATTGCTTGAGGGTATGAATTACGAGCAAAATCATTAACTATCTTAAAAAAAAGTAAGTGCAGAAACAATATTTTGTGGTAGCATCACAGGAGGAATGTACAATTAAAAGTCCTCACGATATTCAAAATAATGAAAAGAAAGACAGGGGCACTTTAAATGGCGTATGCCTCCATCTCTGACTAACACTATGATTTTGTACTATGTATGATGAAAAATATTGTACCTTTTTAACCTCATGTGTACATCAGCATCTGTCAATGTTGCAAAAATACTTTTTAAAGAGAAATCTACTTGATTGGTTTCAAATTTCCAATATTAAATCTTAAGAGATCTGAATACATAGGTATGACAATTAAAAAGGATGTGTGTGCTCTTATAATAACTATAGTGGCCACAGAGAACAACTGAAAGATTTTTTTTGGAATGAATTTTAATATAATAGTTAAAACAGTATCTAATAACCTTTTAGTTTATTTCATCAGACAGTATAAAATACAACTTCGCTACTTTTACATCTGACTTAACTATACTCTAAGCTGTTTTCTAATGCTGTTACATAGGTTTAAATAGATCTCACTAGTAAAAGTGCTGTATATATTTACTGCTTTACCGACAACAGAGATTCAACACCTTCATTCAAGGTGGACTTCACACTTCAGAGTGTTCCTAAATTCTGCATATTGATGTGATTAAAAAATATTCATTGTGCATACTTATATTTTTATTTATATGCAAAAGAATCAAAATGAACGTTCTACACTGAAATAGTTTCACTATTTACATTATTTATTTCTCCTTCGAATCAAAAGACTGAAACTCCATATCATTACATAAACACACGTACAGTATATCGCACACACTCACCACCCATCTCAGTTAGGGTTCTATTGCTCTGATGGACACTATGACCTACAGCAACTTGGGAAGGAGAGGCTTATTTGGCTTACATTTTCATATCACTGTTCATCACAGATCGAGTCAGGACAGGGAAGGAACCTGGAGGCAGAAGCTGATGCAGAGGCCATCAGTGAGGGCTGCTTACTGGCTTGCTTGCCCTGGCTTGCTCAGCCTGCTTTCTTATACGACCCAGGACTATCAGTTCATGGAGAGCCCTACCCACAATGGGCTGAGCCCACTTACATCAATTGCTAATCTAGAAAATTCTCTACAGGTTTGACCATAGATACATTTTTATGGAAACATTTTCTTAATTGAGTTTTTCTCCTTTCAGATAATTTTAGCTTGTGAAAGGTGGTAATATAATTTTAATTGTTGTGAGGTTACTTTGTGATGTTCTTACTTCAGAGACTCTTACCTTAAAACAAGGCAATTTCATGTGTATGTGTGCCTTCAACCAGTGAAAGTTAAAGGTACATTTGTCATTTTCCTGAAATGCATGCAAGTGAGTTCTTGTTAAATGCTCATAAGTATTTGTGTGATAAAAATGATTGAACCTTAGACATTATTTATCAATTTCTCTTGTGGTCTGTATTGCTTCTCCTATCCCTTCTCAGGCTCTGATTCTACATGTTCTTAGCATAATGATAGTGATGAGAAAGCCTACCAACTGGATCATTTGGAGAATAAAGCAGTATATGACTCATATGTGCCTCATGAGCTACTAGGATCCTATCAGGAAACATGCAAACACATGTCGATTTGTGAATGGTAGCAATAGCACGATCAACAGGCCTTTCTGAATTTAGCTCCCCAAATTGATACATAACAGAGAATCCCAACTTTTCCTCCTTTTTCATGTATAGAGAAAAAATACACTGAGCTTTAGGTATTGCCAGCACTATTAAGGTTTTGGAAACTCTGTATTCATTAATCAATCATGATTTCCAGAAAAGACCGGATTCTTGTTCTTCATTATCACTTGTAATTTAGGAAATTGGGATATTTTACATGGAAACATAAGGTACACATATCATGGAAATTCAATTGCATTGTTTATATTTTATAGAGTAATGAAGAATTTTCATTAACCAGTGAGCAGTCTTCAAACCTCACAACAGATTTTCAAATTTGTCCATCTTTTCTTACTGCTATGGCATACAGCATGTGACATTATGTTGGATCCTCCCAAAATTTGGGAGAATCCAAAATGTCCCTTGCTGAAGTCAGCTAATATGCTTTTGAGATATAAAAAATTGTATATAGCCAGTATTAGAATCATACTAAAGCATTTTTAGGTTTTATTGTATATGGCATTATTTTTCAATAAATGATTATTTTATTTGTTGATATAAAGTAACTACATTTTTTCCATGTAACATTTGAACAAGTAGACTAAAAATTAACCTTCATGACTGCAAGCTATCATTATTTTGTTTCAAATATCAATATTGGTCATTTACATCATGCTTAACAGATAATGAGAATTTAATTCAAACTTATTGAGTAAACAAATACTGAAAGATAGTGATGAATGCTATAGGTTATCTGTTGTATTCTTAATAAATTTCATACATGTATTAAATGCAGCAACTTCTCACAGGAAGCCCTCTCATTATATCTCCCTTTTATAATTAGTAATTAATTAATTAATTGTAATTCATTGAATCTAATTAGTACTTCCCAAATATGTACATATGTGGGCTATCCTTGGGATATGGAACCAGCCAGTTGTCACACCCCCAAACAAAACTGACTTTTCATCCTCCAATCATTTCCTGCCAATAGCTACTCAAGTAGCAGTAGGGTCTTGAGAATCCTCCTCCCTTCCATCCTAGAATTTTCCACTGACTTGATAATTAGTTTAAATTAGATGTTTTTATTTTAAAAACCACTAGCATTGTTTGAAATATGCTTACTTCTTTCTCCTGTATGCAATTTACTATAGAAATAATAATAAACTCATTTTATGCTCTCAATAGATGAAATTGTGAAAGTTTGGACTACAAGTAACCCTGCCTATAAAATAAACAGCAAACAAACATAAAATTTCTCTGTAATCAAAATAAATTATGTATTTGAAACTATGATGATATTTTGAACTTTGAAAAGTGCTTTAATTTTCTTTGTGATTCTGACTGTATCATATGCTCAAGGTTCTCATTATATGCAAAGCTTGTGCCACTTAGATGATATGTCCTTTTTGGAGCATTTGTTTGATTTTATGTATGGTTTTTGGTGCAGTTTTACAAGAAGGTTTGTATTTCTGAGTCCATTTTTTAAAAAATCTGATATTTTAGCATGTGAAAGATATACAAAGAAAAGTGTCACAGCTTCGAGAACTCAGCATTCACACTTAACTAATTTGGTTTAGTCAATGCATTTTAGGGAAATGGAAAAAATATGACTTTCTTCTACATCTGTATTCTGATCCTCTAACCACCATTCCCTAGATGTAATTTTTAAGATGGTGAATTCCTAATTAAAATTCATACTTTAACTGTTTCTTCAAACATTCATAAAAATAATGTTTCTTAATTATTTGAACATGCATCCTTATTTGAAAAACCCAATTCTATACTTTCATAAACATATAATTCCCTATATTCTTTAACATTTAATATATAACATATTAAAAGATTTTTAGTTTAAAGTTTTAATTGTGTGTGTGTGTGTGTGTGTGTGTGTGTGTGTGTGTGTGTGTGTGTGTGCGTGTGTAAGTGAAGCAGAAGACAGTTGTGGGACCACTGAAAAAAATTAGACAGTTGTGAACTACACAGCATGGGTACCGACACCCAAACAATAGCCCTCTGCAAAGAACACTATGTATCTATAACCTCCGATCTATATTTCTAGACCAAGATTTTACGTTTTTAAATTTTGCTATTTATTTGAAATTTTTATAATTATTATGAGAGAAATTTCCACGTTCTTTCTTTTTGTTTTCATGTGTAAGCCCTATTCTCTTAGTTATCACTCCGTCACAGCTGTAATGCAACAAATGAACGTGTTTCTCCAGTTACTTACATTTATTACCAAGTTCCATTACTATAAACCTCTCTTTAGTTTTCTTAAATAAAGACAAACATAAAATAGCAATCATCAATGTTCTGGTGGAAGCTCCCTCTCAGCCCCTGTCTCCTTGGCATCCATAAGCCCAAAGAGTCAGGAATGTTCTGGTGGAAGGCCCCCTCTCTCTGTCCAGACCCTGCCCCTCATATATATCCCACCAAACATGGCTCCTCCCCCAGAGGTGCTTAACACCACCCCATAAGATATTTAAATTACACCCAGATACAAACGCTAGGATTTTCAGCTTCTCGTCTCCATTCTCTTCTCTGGATAACCAGAAAATCACCCAGGAACGCTTTACCCAATCAACTGGGGCTTTTACTATTTCGGTCTGATTTGGTCTAATATGGATTGTTGTGTCAGCACAGAGGCTTATAGGGGTGCAGAAACTTTTAATTTGGAGGTTCCACCAAGATTTGAACTCGGATCTCTGGATTTAGAGTCCTTTGTATTAACATTATTTTGAAAATTAACGACTTTCTGATATTGGGTAAATAGAGGCACATGATATATTTCTTCACCCAAATGTTCTGTATTAGTTACTATTCTGTTGCTGTGAAAAATTGTCATGACCAAGGCAGCACATATAAGTGAGAACTTATTACTGTTGGAGAGGATTATAGCTATGATGAAACGGGCAGCAGGATTGGGAGCTGGAGCAAAGTCTGAGGGCTCACATCTTAAACCACAAGCAGGAAGCAGAGAACAAATCGTGAATGGCGAGAGTCACAAAGACAGCCCTTGGTGACATACTTCCTCCACCAAGGCACTATCTCAAAGCTACCCAACAGCTGCACCAGCTGGGGACAAAGCATGCAGTCAAGCTACCATGAAACTCTTTAATGATTTGTAAATGTTGATAATCCTATTATACAAGAGTAAAAGATCATAAGCTCCACTGGCCCAGAGCTTTATTCGTGTAAATGGGTTGTCTCTCTCTAAATCATGGTTCGAGTTCACTCTGGTCATGGGGGAAGCCAAGGTTTACATAGCTCATAGGTTGGGGTTTCCAAACTGCAGATTTGGCAGGAAAATAAGCAGTGTTACAGACGCAGAACATAAGCTTAGGAAGTTGGTTTCAACAGCTTCCTGATATAAAGATATGGTTGCAGTTTCCTGGAGCAGGCGGTACAGAAGTATTTATAGTTCAGGTTACAGGTGGGACATAGCCCCATCCTTAAAAAACAATAATCTAATCATAATCAAGAATGAATTTAATTTGAATTTCCTATAAAATGGTTTCCAGGCCCAAGATGGAGGCAGATTGGTTTGTCAGTGCCAGTTGACCTTTAGATTTCAGGTAAGAAGATTTTAAGAATTTGATTTTCCATTTTCTACTTCAAAGTTGTCATTCTGACTTCATCAGCAATTATGATGATGCTGATGGTGTGAATAATATCAAAATGCCCAGTGTTCAAATTAAGCATACAGATTAATAATTTAATATAATTTTACATTAAAATTTGATACATCAGCCATTAATCCAATTTTGAAATAATGAACAAAAAGAATACATATAGAAATAATAAATTTTAAAAATGGCTAATAGGATTAACATATTCACTAAAATCAAAATACCTGACTATTTAAGCTAAAATAATTATATCCTGCACTAATTAAAACAGAGTCTAAATATTAATATGCTTTTAAATCTGAAGTATGTGTGACAGGAAGGACCAGAGAGAGGGTGGACTTAAAATGATTGTATATATGATTTCTCAAAAAGCATGCACTAATGTTAACTTCACACTTTCTTAAATTAAGTATGCCAACCATGACAAATTGAAAGTTTAATAATGTAGAAAGGTGACGGAACAGAGACTTAAAGTATGATTCCCAGAGTTATAGAGAACAAAGAGTGAAATGAAACAAGCAATCCTACAGATTTAAGAAAGAATAAAATTATGTATGGTCCATGAAAGGCAAATAAAAATTAAAACAGAAGGTAAAAAATCGATATATAGTCATACATCAAGTATTAAAGTGACTGTAACTGTAACGCTGCACAGAAAGGAAGCATGTTGGTCAAAATCTTAAAAACAAATGTATTTCTGCTCTATGAGTACTTGACAAGTACTCTAGAATAAGTAAAAGTAAAAAGATAAAGAGAAACAAAAATAAGGAAACCCCCTGCTGTGGACACTGACAGAGTGCATAATGAGGAAAACAGCACAACTGTAAACAACTATTACTTCTTTATGAACAGCTAACTATGCACACACCATTTCCAGTGACATTAAATCATTCACAATATTAATTCGCAAGGACTTAAAAGGAAATAAATCATGTTAGCTTCTAGATATTTTCCCTCACCTCCCTGCATTTAATCTATAAAATAATACTTAAAAAGCATAGTTTGTATGGCCACTGCCAGAGGAAAGAAAGGATGTTGAAATAGTAGAAAATATGTATGACCCAGGAACAAGGAAAATGGTGCAGAATAAAATTTAAGGAATTAATTAACAAAATACTGTACAGGCATATATTAGTAAAGAAAACTATCTAACATTTAATTATTCATTAAGTATAAATGGACCCAAGAGCAAGAAAATATTCCCAAAGAAACATGACAGAAAAAAGAAGATTATAATGTTCAAATTATTCTGTTATTTTTTCCTCTTTGTGATTGTTCTTGTTTTGAGATCATGATGAAAGGGAGCTAGAAGGAACTGGGATGTAGTGACGGAAGACAACCCATAATTAGGAAATTGTAATGAGAAAAAAAGTTTATTTCATTAAAAGGAAAAAAGTAAAAGAAATAATTTTTAAAATAGCTTTTAAGGCAAAAACAATTCTTAAAAATTTGAAAGTAATAAACATGACCACGTTTTGTTTCAAATTTTAAGTAGCAGGAGACAAGAAATATATATATATATATATATATGTATGTATATATATGTATGTATATAGTATATAGTATATACATATATACACAGACACACACATATATATACTAAAAAAGAGGTCAATCTATAGTCATGAAAATAACAGGACTCTATTTAAAATTCCTTCATGGCAACACATATAGAATGCAGATTAAACCAATAGCTTTTTGAAAAATAAGATGCCAGCATGAGGCACAGAGTGGAAAAATGAGTAACGCTGCAGCTGTGGGAGAGGTATTTCAATCCTGAACTCTAAAATTTTGGGGGCATGTCAGGTGAAACACTTCTTAAATAGATGCTGGTGTTTATGCAGACTATTTCACAATACAGAAAAAAAATCA
Source organism: Phyllotis vaccarum (assembly GCA_033318265.1). Lineage (NCBI taxonomy): Eukaryota > Metazoa > Chordata > Mammalia > Rodentia > Cricetidae > Phyllotis > Phyllotis vaccarum. The sequence goes on along the minus strand of JARWLC010000008.1, from coordinate 46,612,956 downwards.
GCTTAAGTTATTTATGCTGCATGTCAAAAGCTGACGAATCACACATGAACAGTAAATTACTGAACATGATTGCTTCTCAGCACAGATGAATAATATCCAAAGTGAATTATTAGCCTATGCATCTAGCAACAGAAGCTAGATAGATGGTTAATCCTAAGAATATGTGGTCATTTGGCTTAAAAGTTGAGAGAGAGAGAGAGAGAGAGAGAGAGAGAGAGAGAGAGAGAGAGAGAGAGAGAGAGAGAGAGAGAGAGAGAGTACCCGTAACCAGAATTGGCTAAAAGAGAGAGAGACATCTTTCTTTTTGTTTTAATTTATAATTTGCTGTCTTCATCTAACTCAGAGTTATTTTGAGGATCAGGTGGAAAATGCATGTGAGGAACTTTGTGGGTTGAACTGCTGAAGAATTATTCTTGCTGCTACAGTCTGCTGTTGTATTGCTAGACTGTCGTTTTCAAAAAGTCCTAAGTAAGGCATATTGTGAGAGCTGTGATTAATTCCTCCAGCAAGTGCTGCTTTCAAATGCACACACTTAAGCATCTTTCAAACCTAATGGATTAGAAATCTTGATGAAACTAAAGGGCAAATATTTCAAAATAAGTAAATACCAAAGAAAAAGTGGTCCAGTGACAACCCACTGAGAAAATTTTGAGTTTAAAAGGATTCATTTCATTTCTCATAAGGACATCTTTTGAGAAGCAGCCTTAAATGGAAAGTGTGTGTGCCATGTTGGTCAGGATCTATTCATGACCTTTCACATTTCAAATGACATTGTTTTGGCAAGGGGTTACCTACTTGAATTAATTCACTAGCATCAAGCCCAACAAAAGTAGGTAAATATATGTATTCTAGCTTTGCAAAATATTATTTCTGAGAAATTTCACTGAACTTTATAGTAGTCCCATGAAATTGTGTAATTCATTGCCATTAACAGAGGTTATTTTGTTTTATAAAAATGTTATAGTTGCTAAACCACTTTAATTAGCTGTGTAACATTTACCGTTTGATGAAAACAAAATAGGCCTTCATTTCTTCTTTTCTTGTTATTACATACCTGTTTCAAATGAATAACGTTTTTAAGATTATCCATGTTTTTCCTTTCTCTTTGTGTGTAGTCTTGAGTTTTATTGAGGTAGTATGATATACATGAGAAATCACAGAAAGTATCCAGTGACTAAAATAACTCAGGTTGCCTTTCAAAAGCTGTGGACAGTTAAATATATAAAGACAAAAATGAGTGTCTGTGGTTGACAATCTTTATAAAAATTGAGGGAGAAGCATGTACTCAAGACCTTTCTTTAGTTACACACACACACACACACACACACACACACACACACACGCACGCATGCACGCACGCACGCACACACACACACACATACACATGCACACACACCTCTTAAGTACTTTTAACTAAAACATCAAAAAAGTATTCAAAAGTATTCTCTAGAACAGAAGATATTTAGGAATTGCATAACTATGACAAACAGACTTGTTCTATAAAAATAGCCTAAATGTTCTAAGTGTATAGATTTGTTTGACACACAAAAATGTTTACAACAGACATACTAATAATGTCCTCAAATAATATGTTTTCTTTTGGATAATCCTATGCGGATAGAGATTTAAAATAAATGTTAAGTACTTTTAAAACACTAATGCTATATTGGTATGCTTACAATATATTTCCCTTTTAAATGTCTTTATACATTCCTGTTTAATTATCTCATATAATCTTGACTATACTATATGCCAGTTTCTTTACTAATATCATCTTATTGTATGGAAACTGTTCTGTTACAAACCTTTTTCTGTTATAAATATTCAAGATTTACATTTTCAGCTTATTTTAGCAAGTTGCTAATATCTACACATGTTCCTCTGCACTGAGTCTTCAACAAATCTTTGCTACCGACTGGAAGTCACAGATTCAGTAAGATGCTGCTATTAAGGCATTCATAGCCTACAGCTTATGAAATACAAGGCTATATTCTGTTTTATATAAATATAAAGATAATTGCTATCATCCTCAGTATTTTACAGATTAGAAACTAAGGACCAGAGCTTAAGAACATGCTCAAGTATCAATGGACTTATTAATTATCTTAAATCTGAGATTGGAGTTCAGAAACCTGAGTCCTTACCTCTGCTCTCATGTGACTTTAACTTATCACCAATTTTTAATGTATTATGATAGATTAATATACAAAAATGTGTTCAAAAAACACAAACTGTATATGCTTATTTTGAACATCGTGATATAGAACTGTTGTGAAGGTCTAGGGCACTTCCCCATCTTTGCAGTGAAATATTCTCCATAAGTTGCTGAACTGGAGAGCTTCTAAATAAAAATTATTATCCAGTAGTCAGCCCCAACTGATTCATCTACCACACAACTCCTGTGCCTAAAATTCAAGAAACATTGGGGTAAAGGGGATGTGGCTAGCAGGACGGAGAGGAACATGATGTCTGCTATGAGATCACATGTCCTAGAAATGTTAGGAAAGCAATAATCAGAAAGTCTTGACTACATGCTACCTAAAAAAGATGATGTGACCATTAACATCATGAAAGGGAGGAATCTCATTAGGTCTGATAGACAGCGAAGCCTTAGAAAAGCAGCTTCTTCAGGTAGAAGCATATTAATTGTTTATCCAATAGCAAAAGATCAGCATTGTATGTGGGTATGTGTGTGTGCATGTGTGTAAGTGTGTGTGCGTGTGTATGTGTGCACATGTGTGTCCATGTATATTTGTGAATGTGTGTGTGCATGTGCATATCTCTGTGTATACATGTGTTATATGTTTGTGTATATGTGTGTGTGCAGTTATATGTATGTGTGTATATGTATGTGCATGTGTGTATGTATGTGTATGTGTGTGTGCATGTATGTATGTGTGTGTGCATGTTTGTATACGTGTGTGCAGATGCATGTGTGTGCATGTGTTTGTGTATTGTGCATGTGTGTCTGCATGTGTGTGTCTGTGCGTGTGAGTATGTATGTGTGAGCATGTGTGTGTGCATATACATGCATGTGTATATGTGTGTGTGTGTACATGTGTGTGTAATAATAAGACCAATAGAAGGAGATGTGACAGATTGGAGAAAGAAAAGCAAAAGAGGAAAATGATGTAATTATATTTTAATTTTAAATATTTTATAAATGAAAGAAAACTGGGCATTTTCATTTTAAATAACAACTTGTTTGAAATTACACTAAAATTTAGTTTTATTTAGCTAAATACTTTTATAAAAGCCATATTGTTTAAAAAATTGCATACATATCTCACAATGAAGTGTTAGATGTCTACTGACAAATTTTCAGACTGGTATTTTACATAATTAATAAAGCTACAATTTGAGCTCCAGCTGGTATCAAATAGAAATCCATTCTTATTCTCATTAAGATACATCAATGCTGAGAAAATGATTGCTTTAAAATGTCAGCCAACCTGTCAGTATCACAAATGAAGACTCTCCCAAAAGCTAAACATAGTAGGACTTTTCAGTATGGTTCTCAATATTTTTTTTAGTTTTAGATGATATAAGCACAAGTGTAAAGAAATCCAGTATTACATACACAAAAGGAAATCGGCAACATTTTATTAACCAGAAATGTCTAATAGAAGTTTTTTTACCCTTATCTGCAAATAGAAATCCACACAAATTATTGACCATTTGTTACTTAAAATGTACTCAAAATTGTTTTCAACAATGCATTAGTATGATTCCAGGAATATTTTAACATGCCCCTCAGAATGTTAGATTGTGATATGTTGTGTGCAACTGCGTATCACATTCAGAGCTGTGCATACTGTACTGCATGGGCCTAAAGTTCAGTTTAGACTTGCTACCCAGGTTTGCTGAGCTGAGCTGACCCCACCATAAACATACGAGATAAAATTTGGTCTGCTTCAAAGATCTTACATAGAAAAGTAGCAAGAACTGTCACTGCTGATGCATGTGAAAACAAAACAAAACAAAACAAAACAAAAATCCCCAAAGTGTCAGAAATGAGTCTGTGTGGTAGAAAGTAGGAAATGTGAATCTTCTCATTAGAACTGAGCCATTTCATAGCTTAGGACCTAGACCTTTGTGATGGATTGAGAGTGCTTTGGACTCATCATGGCCCCAAGCAACTAATAAACTGGAATAGTAAAGTGGTTAGACCTTAATTAGAGGAAAAGTTAACTGCTTAATATGATTTTTCCTCTTTCACCTTAAACCGAGAGACTTACGCCAAATGACTGCATTGTATGTTTATATTTTTATTAGATTTGCTCTTTGAGAATTTCATAAATATATGTGCAATACATATTGACTACTGTCTCTGTTGCTCTCTTTTTTCTCAATGTAATTTTTTTATTGACTATTTGGAAATTTATACCCTGCACCCCAATTCTACTCATTTCCCAGTACTTTCATGTCCTCCCCCCAATAGAAGATAAAAAAGAAACATTAAAAACAACAAAGCAAACAAACAAACATCTGTTCGGTCACTCTGGACATGATCTGCTCATCTATCAGCCACAGCTTTCTCTCCCACCTGTCACAACCTTTACCTCTCTGGTTCTGCTTTGCAAGTACCACTTCAGTCCTCCATCTTTCCCACCTCCACATCACACATTCATTTATTGTAGATGGTCCCAGTGTTATTGGAGCTGCAGTGTGTCATGCAAAGTACCGTTTTACTCAACAGCTTTACCTGTAAAAGTTCATTGCAATGAGTCATGGTCTGGTTCAAGATCTGTGGCTTCTGCTGCCCTATTAATAAAAGACCCTGGCTGAGTCTCCTCTCACATGTAGCAGGGTGCAGAGGAGCTGGCCTCACCCCCTCACGGTGTGACTGCTGACCAACTCACCTACCACTCAGATCCATGGCTGAGTTGGTCCATCCCTACATCTGCCCCATTTATGAACTACTGAAACCCAAGAAGGGCCCAGTCCTGGGGGAACATAGAAGATGATCTCCATGATGGAGTAACAGCAGGATATCCCTTTCTTTCTCTTAACTCTCTCCCACCTCACCCCCATGAGTACCTTTTCCACATTTATGTCTTTTGTTTTTGTTTTGTGATTTAACTATTGAACTTATCCACATCTGTCTTTGTGACCACGGTTTTGGACTTGTTCATGGCTACCTGGTAGGTTCATCAGTGGACCTAAAACTGAAGACGATGTCTGTCCCCTGTCCCACTATCCATCCATCAGTAGCAAAGAGATAAGGCCACCTGTCCCTTCTATGGGTTATCATTGGCAGGCCTGATAGGTACATGACTATTGAAGGCAGCAACTGTTATCAGATCCATCACTCTGGCTGCAACTGCACCATAAGAAGAATGACTCCATTGTTTTCATCTGTAACAAAAAACTAAAAGTCTCAAGACTGTAAATTATTCATAGCCCGAATGAGTATCTGTCATGTGTGATTTTTCAAAATTTTTAGAAGATTAAAAACTGTAATCATGGTGAAAATCATAACCAGTTTTATATTATGTACAGATGGGCATCCTTTGGCAATTAAATTTATTTCTAGAAATACACAGGAAGATAGATGAGGTCAAAGATTCATGTGCACAGATGTTCATTACCGCAGTATTTGTAATACTCAAGTGTTGAAAACAAACTAAATGTCTAGGAACAGTAACCGGGTAAAGTACACCATTGTGCGTTTCAGCTGTGCTGTCTTCTACAGCAGTAGCACCCTACATGCAAATATCTTGTCCAGCTGCACACAACTCCATACATAAAACAGCAGATTTAGGCACGTTTGAGACTGTAAAATTTCTTACTTAAGATACTACCATACATATGACTCCTAAAGATCAAACTCTGAGCAACTATATTAACATATGTTCAGGTAAAGAGAAATAATGATGTCTCTATTAAAATTAGTTTTGTATTGTGAAAGGAAACCACACTACAAGAATGTAGTGTGTGTTAAACAATCCTGAAATATAGGATACATTCTTGGTATCCATATGGGTTTGGTTGTTTTACTCTTTTGAGGGGTTCACCACCCAGCTTGATTATTACTCATGGATGCCCAACCTCAGACTACTTTATTTTTAGCTAGCTTTCCGTAACTTAAATTATCACATTTACTTTTGCCCGTGGCCTTTTTCCTTTTCTTACTTTCACTCTCATCCTGTGGCTGGCCCTAGCATCCCCCTCTCCTCGTTCTCTTGCTCCTTGGTCCCACTTTGTCTTGTTCAATTTATTCTCTCTGTCTACAAGCCCCTCCTATACTTTCTCCTGCCTCACTATTGGCTGTTCATCTCTTTGTTAAACCAATCAGGTGTTTTAGGCAGGCAAAGTAACAGCTTCACTAAGTCAAAAAATACAACATAAAAGAATGTAACACACCTTTGCATCATTAAACAAATGTTTCACAGCATAAACAAATGTAACCCATCTTAAAATAATATTCTGCAACATATGTGTGTATGGGTGTATATGCAGTTGGGTGCATGACTGTATCTATGCAAATGTCTGTGTGAATGTATGAATGTCTATCTGTATGCCAGTGTGTTTGCTAAACCATATTGATAATCAGAAGCTGTATTCAAATCTTGATACTTCTTTCTGAAAATTAAGATTGAACCAAATAAACAGTCCACTTGAAAACCTACTAGTTAGTATTTCAGTTTAGGACTTAACTGTGTTTATAACAGTTTAGTTCTTGAGATTTAAATTCTTCCTGCTCCAAATTCCTTTACCTTGGAAACTGCTCAGTATTTATTTCCAGCAGATTTTTGATAGGATTATGCATTATTTTAATTTTTAAAGCATTTTATATAATTTTGAGTAATTCTATATAATTTTAATTGTTAAAGAAATAGCATGTTATTTAACATCCACATATACTAAATATAAGTTAATCATGAAAAAAAATGCTTCATAGGGAACAAATGTACATGATCCAATATGCAATAAAACAGTTTTTAATATATCTTAATTAAGAATAGCAGGCTCCGGTTCACTTTTTAAAACACTTCATCTTTCTATCCTCTGAGTCTTTCTTCTGACTTAACTTTGTAAGAATTAAATAAATAAATAGATAGATAGATAGATAGATAGATAGATAGATAGATAGATAGACAGACAGATAGATAGATAGAAAAGCTAGCACTGTTTACACCTTACCATCACAATGTAATATTTGACATTGAGAATGTGAAAATTGATATCTATTATATGAGCGATTAGAAGTGGGTGGGGGAGAAACTGACTAAGGTCATTGTGGATTTGTGTCTTGCTTTGATTTTTAGACAAGGATCTAGTCAGTAGCAAAGCACATATATGCAATTAGTAGCTGTATTTGCCTAAATAATTTCAACTGACAGAACAATGGGACAAAAACAAATGGTAGTTCACTGTCTTGGGAAAAAGGAAGATGTTTGTCCCATATTATAATTACTACATAGTAAATAAACAAATAAAAACCTGATGCTTTTCCTTTTAGATGATGACTAGAGATGAGGAAGGAAGGCAATAGGTTTTCATTACAGGCTGTTTAGTTTAAGCACATAAACTATAAAATAAACAATTTCAATTCTTTATACTTCTATCATAGATGGAATATATTTTAAAAAGAAAAGTCTCTATTATTTCAGTCTTACAGCCAGTTAAAATGATTTGTCTTTAAGTATTTCCACAAAAAAAGATGCGGTTATATTTTCAATGTAGTATATTTGTGAGGCAAAGTTGTAAAAATTGTGTTGGTCACCTCTAAGACTTATACATCTGAATGATCAGTTTGTGATTTTTAATGTTGTTGTCGAGGTAAGAACAAAAATGTTCTAACTTTTGCATGCTCTTAGTTTCAGGTATAAAATATAGTATATCTCACACTTTTTTTGTTTGTTTGTTTTTTGCTGTGACGAAACACCATGACCAATAATAAGTTGGGAAGGACAGGATCTCACACTTCCATATCGTATTCCATTACAAAAGGAAGCCGGGAAGGGAACTCAGTAGGGATAAAGAGGCCATGGAGAAGTACTTTTTACTGGCTTTTTTCTCCTGGCTTACTTAGCCTGCTTTCCTAGAGAAGCCCAGACCACCAGACTGTATGTGGCACCACCCACAATGGGCTGACCCCATTGATCCGAATTGAGAAAATATTCTACTGGTTCCCAACAGTCCAAACTTTGGGAGGCATTTTCTCAATTTCCTCCTGTCAGATGACTCCAGCTTCTGTCACATTGAGAGAAGTTCAGTTCCCAATGTAGAAATTATTAAATCAAAATGTAACATTCTCACAAAGCAGCCAGGAGGACTTAGTTTGAAACTAGGTCAGAATACACAAACAGCTAAAGTTCAAGATGATCTTATCTTCACATAACCAAACTAACAAATCAAAAGGAACAAAAGAAGCATTAAGATTATTGTCTAGAAGCATAAATTAAAAATACTGTAATTGAACTTTTTGTTAATGTGAACCACATGAAAATTATCATTTCATGAATAAAAATTTCAGTAGATATTATCAATTTTATATTCTTTAAATTCATTCTCACCAGAAATTATATGAGCAGCATTATAGTAATACTCTTCATATTATACATTTAATTACACTGATCATATCCTTTGTCATTCTAATCATTACTGACTTTTTAATAAAAGTGATTTATGAAGCAAAGATGTTATTTAATAAGCATGGTATTTGGGGGAGGGGATTCTTTCTTGTATTTTAAGAATTTCTTCACATGTGCTGTATTTTATTATAGAATTGTATTTACCTACCAGTTCAGAATGATTGAAATGAATGTGTTTGTATATTGCCTCAAAGACAAAGTTCTTGGTAAAGATCGTTACATGAAATAGATAATCGGAAGTTCTCATCCATGCTGGTGGCATCCCTCCATGGGTCAAGACACTTGCCAGCAAGCCCCACAACTTGAGTTCAGTCTCTGGATCCCACATGATGGAGAGAACTGACTCCTACATGATCTGCTTTATTATCATATCCATGCTATGGCATGCAGGCACACAGGCACAGCCTCAGCAGGCATGCACATGAACAAAGAATAAATAAATAAGTGGTATTTTAAAGCTATCCAATTACTCTGATAATTAGAATAATAAGTATTTTTCATAATCTGGAAAAAAGCTATATGCCAGAATACCAGCTTAAAATTATTAAAATACTAAAGCTCTTTAGGGATATGCATATGCTTTCAAATTAAATAATATATAACTTAATATAAGTCTGTGACCAAATATCAAAGTAATTCTAGCCTGAATAGGCATTTTCAAAAATTATTCTTAGCTCAGAAGCCTACATATATGGCTACATTTAATTTCAGAGTTTATTGTTTTTCAGGGCTTTTTTTTTTTAATTGAATAAAATGAAACTTTCTTAGTATAGTCATTCTTAGGTTTGTTTTCTCACACTTCTTTAGTGAGATTTGAGTGTTGTGATTTAATTGATTCAGTAATTCACATTTTATAATTTAAAGTACAAATGTTTAATATTGTCAACTAAGTGAAGTTTGTTCTCAAAACGCATTGTTGAAAGTTAATTTTTTTTCCTCAAACATAGCAGTCCAGTTGCTTATAATATGATTAACAGCAAAGTCCAGGCATGTGTGAGCTCTGGCATCTCTCACCAACCTTTTCACATTATGGTTGTGTGTAAAATAAAAGAGGAAGTCAATATTAGAGAATAGGTACATATAATGTATCTTTAGAAAAAGCAGGATAACAAATTGTCAAAAGGATAATCTTCGTTATATGATTCCACTTCACCATGAAAATTAATTCACTTTTATAATTCAAATATATATTTTATAAAACCTGAGAAACGTTGTAGCTTTAGGCTATATGACATGACATTTGATGGCAGGGATGATACATTGTTTTTATTTTTTTTTTTCCTGTCCTTTAGTAAGTATATAGTGAGTAGCTGCTCCATGTAAACAGTGGATTCAAATTTGCTCAAACTTCTGTGGAGACTGACAAAGGAGTATGCATTCACTAAAACTGTGTGTGCTAATCATAACTACTGTGAGGTAATGCTCTTATAAACTGTAAATATTTGTCACTCAATTAGTTTAATAAAACACTTATTGGCCAATAACCAGGCATGAGGTCTAGGCAGGACAACCAGAGTAGAAGAATTCTGGAAAGAGAAAAGGCAAAGAAGCAGTCACCACCCAGATGCAGAGGAAGCAGGATGAGAATGCTGCACTGAGAAAAGGTACCAAGCCACTGTGGCTCAACATAGATAAGAATAATGGGTTCACTTAAGTGTAAGGGCTAGATAGTAATACGCTTGAGATACTGGCCCAGCAGTTACTATAATATTAAGCCTCTGAGTTGATTATTATTTGGGAAGTGGCTGCTGGGTATTTGAGAGTTTCTGCCAGGACAGAAACTTCTGACTACACATAAGAGATGAGTGAACCCACATCTGGTTAAGAATGTAATAGGCATCTTATGAGAAGCAACTATGAAGATGCTCAGGAAATAAATGTGATTTTATAAAGATGAAGGCCAAAAGTTCCATTCTTTTTAATGAATCTATTTCAGACCTTTCCAAAGGGTCCGTGATGCTTAGAATACAAGGCACGGTGAGTATTGTTATATTTGTATTTATTATGAAATACAGCGTGTGCCTTCAGGGAGTTCTAAGACTATCTATCCAATGATGGGTCACATTGACTTCATTTGTCAGTGCCTCTTAAAGCTATTGTAATAGAATTCATCCTGAATGTGCAGTCAGAATAACAATGCTATATTAAAAATCAGAATATTTGTTTATTTTAACAAATTTCTGCAATGATCTTCCATTTACTAAATAAGTCTAGAATAACTGTTTTGAATACTAATATCTACAATAACTGTTTTTAAGACTCACTCTCATAAAAATTTCAGACATTTATCTCTTGATAATGCACTGCCAGATCATCATTAATGTCGTTTTGAATGGCTTATCTTTCACACTGTAATTAAGACACATCTCTCTCTTCCTGTAAAAATATACTGTCGTTATCTTTGTAGTCCTTTACCCTTCCTTATGGCTTTGTGTGATGTATACATAAGTAAACTTCAGTGTAACTCATTAAGAGGAAATATAACTATTCAACCTTAAAGAAAAAAAAATGAAGACTAAAGACTTTATTCTTGTAAACAAATTATTCATAGCTAATAAAATTTTCCTTTTCTCTGAACAGTAGTAGTTGAAACTTCTGTGCTCATTTATGCCCTTAACATTATATTCAGCATCATGCCTTTGCCATGGCTCTATGGTAGGCAGAATACTTCCTTAGTCTTTAGCAATAGATTTGGTCATGTGACTTGCTTCAAACAGTGCAGTTTAGTGTAAATAAAGTGAGGAAGTTTTGGCTAATGTGTGTCTGCCCCTCCTTCTCTACCAAGCCAAGAGACTATGGCCTGAGTACCTATCTAATCCAAAAAGCCTGAGAGACAAGTGGGCCCAATGAACATTCCCAACCTGGATGTACTCAAACATACACAAATCTAGATACATAAATGAATAGTACAAGCTGATTGCCACATGATACAGGAATTTGTGCAATTCTTCTGCATCAACGGCTAATAAAAAGTCTGAGCATAAACTTTGCCATAGTCAAATAATCAGTACATATTTTCTGAAGAAGAAAACTCACTTTAATTCATTTGTGAGCATTTTTTTAATATTCAGACTTCTTAAAATATCTCCTATTGAACCAATATATAATTCCTGTGGGCCAGCAGAGTTAGAACAAAACATATTTCTTTGGACCCTTCAGGGGTGGTATTTCATCCCTCATGAGAGAAGCATAAAACTCTAACTGCTAAACTTGATTGATTTTCATCCTATTTATATTAAATCCCTGCACAGCCACCCTATCTGATGTCAGAAGACATCTGATAAGACAAGAATTGAAACAGCCACTGCCTCACGTTGACAAGTCTACTGGCATGCAAACAAAGTCTAAAGATGGACGCCTTATTGCCTAGAGGGTAACTTATCAGTCAGTATCATAGTCAACATCAGGCAGTATGATCTCTTTGTGAGTGACAAACTGCATTTTCAGCTCCAACTCAAAGCAAAACGGGGTAAACTAATCAACTAAATCCCACTTCCTTGTTCCCAAATAGAGATATATTCTTAAGAATGTTAAAACAAGGAACAACTGATAGTGAGGTGCCCAGTCCCAGTAATACATGTTCATTATTCACTCTGCCCCTAAGATTCGGGGATCATAACAGAAGAGGAGGCAGAAAGATCTATAAGAGTCAGAGGACAGGGAAATCTACTGTGAGTGTGTCACCTAGAAATGACAGGCAGCTTCACCCAAGATACCTCAACAATAGGGCTACTTAACTGAGATCTGGCCAAGGACAATACTAATAGATATGCTAGTGTTGAAGGGCAAAATCACTGGGCATCCCAACCCTTCATGAAGATTAGCAGGCAATAAGGATGCTGAGCTCAAAAGTAGTTTGTTATATATAATGATTAGTGGTAAAGAGGCTGGAGTTTGAAAGGAAGAGATAGAGAATGGGAGAAGATGGAGAAAAGAAAAGTGGTCGACGGGATATAAGTGATTTCAGCTTTTACGTTATCTGTTTTTAAAGAAAAGTTTTTTTCCTTCCTAATATTTTCAATTTGTCACATAGGATTTATTGTAAGTACTCAGGCTCATGCAGGTTCTTTCTGGCAAGCATCCACTTACTGTAAGAAGCCACCCATCTGTGTATGGAGCTTTATGGACAGCATTTGTTTTCCAGACTAATAATCTGCTGGAAAAAATTCTAATGGAGAAATATTAATTTTCTTCATTACTTACAAAATTTCTTATTGTGAGTAGTAGATTTAATGACTATCATCAAGATGTGTGTCTAAACCTAATGATCTCTCTCATGCAAATTTATAGAAAAGTATTCAGTGAGTTTTGAAGGTTGCACATTGGTAAAGTTTGATTGCAAAATAACATATTTTTACTTCTTAAAGTTATCAATGACTTTTATGTTTTAAATAGAATGCATAAAGAATATAGTTTTGGGATCCATAATGATTTAAATAAAACTGTAATTAAGCAAAAGTATAGATTTTTATACTGTTCTTAGTGATATAAATGATTCCTAACCAATTGAACTGCAAAATATACTTTTTTATCTTGTAAATAATCTAAAGTTGTAATTCTATTGTTACAATGTAGTATATAATAATAAAATAATTATATTTCACATAAGTTATCTAAGTTAGATATGAAAATAAAAGTTAGATGCAGTTAATATAAATACTTTATGCATTTTTGAGCTTTACTTTATTATTTGGTTATGGAAAATAAATTTATATGAACTTGGAGGTTAGAATTTTTGTAAGAATAGTTTATATACACATCTTAAAATTTATAATATTTTTGTGTTTAGAAGAAGGTTGAAAAAACATTAAGTCTTTGTTAGTCAATAATGTAATATGATTGAACAAACTTTGATGGGCGATTGATTTTAAATTACTGACCAGTGTCAGTGTCATTTTGGTCATATTATTTGCAAGTTCATAATCGTCTGCAATAAATTACATTGAGATTTAGGGGAAAGCCATCATGTCTCATAAATGAGATGGGCACCTTACATGCATGAAGATAGTTCTGATAAAACACTTGTCAAACATGCATGTTCACTGAATAGTCCGGAGGAGTCATTGGCACAAGAATCTTGAGTTTTATTTGAACAACAGTGACTAGTGCACTCACATATATTCTTATGTTAATCCCATCAGTCAAGAATAAGAACATTATCACAAATTCTTGGGCAAATTTGAAGGAAGTGTTATTAAATACTGGCCAGGAAGATGGTTACTGGCCAAGTCCATACCCAGAGTATTCGGGCTTGGGGGGAGTCATAAAAGATCCACAAGAGTAGGTACTTCTCACCTTCATCCAATCAGGGGCAAACATAAAACCCAACTTACTTCCTGCCTACATACCTAGCACATGCATCAGCTCGATCAGCCAAGCTTGTTTTTCAGAAGCAAAGTACATGGTGGCTTGTTATCTTACATAACCACAGCCTCCAGCATTCCAGAAAGTGATCTGTCCTTGGGCAAGAGGGACTCACAGGTTACAGGCATTTTTGTTTTATAGATCTGTTAAGCACAGTAATTTATGCATAGAATACAATGCTAGCCATCACACTTGTATTGAACAGCTTCCTACTTTCCCAAACAGCTCAAACCTAGGCTTCAGAGTATCTGCGATTAGATGTCAGTGAAAAGCTATTTGTTAGAAGGAAATTGTCGGAGTCATAGCAGTATTTGTTTCTAGGTGAGAATAAACCTCCAGAAACTCAGTGACTTCAATAAGAAAAATATTAAACCAGACAAGGAATACCAAGCATGCAATCTTAGCACTTAGTATGGTCATTAAGATTAATAATTCACTGTTGGCATCATTTATACAAGAATATGCCTCAAAAAGAGAAGAGAAAAAACAAAGAGATGAAAGAAAAACAAGGGAAATATTAACATATATGCTGGAAAATACATTGTGATGCTTTTGTAATCTAAACCTGTTTTGCATTTTTGGTTTTTGTTACATTAACATTTTCTGGAAAGACAGGAGCAAACATCTACTTACTTTTTCACTCATAAATCAAAGAAAAGTCTGCCCACCTAGCTTGGTAAATCAATGAGTTTAATTGGATTAGTTACAGAAACATGAATGAAGGGCATTTACAATATCATGAGCAATTTGTGGACAGCTACACCATCAACTAATAGCTCTTCTCCACCTCCCCAGCAATTGCTGTTCACTTTGCTTATTTATCCTCAAGAACAGTGAAGCCTCATATGTTACCTCACTGTCCCCCATCTTTCTACAAAGCATTGCTTGTGGATGCAGTCATGTGAAGGATTCCTGGAGGATAGCTGTCCTAAATCTGTGGATTGAGACCCTTTGTGGGTAGGACAACCCATTCACAGAGGTCGCCTAAGACCATCAGAAAACACTGATATTTACATTAGGATACATAACAGTAGCAAAATTACAGTTATGACGTAGCAATGAAAATAGTTTTATGGTTGAGGAGAGTCACTAAAACTTGAGAAATTGCACTTACTGAGGTATGTGTGTGTGTCTGTGTATGTGTGTGTATGTGATTGTGTATGTGTATGTATGTGAGCTGTTTGTGTGTGTATATGTGTGTGTATCTGTGTATGTATGTCTCTGTGTATGTGTGCGAGCTGTTTGTGTATGTGTGTGTATGTGTGTGTGTGCGTGTGTGTGGGTGTGTGCGTGTGTACTTCGAAAGGTGAGGAGGTCCCAGAGATATCTACCAGAAAAGCAAACACTATAAAGAGATAAGAATGAAAACTGGTTATTGATTGACTTCATCAATCTGGACCAGACTTTGGGGAGCCTACTGTTAGGCAGTCCATTGTTAGCACATTTAAAACACAGTACATTTTGAGAAAGGTTTCCAGGTATAGTCAGTCCAAACATTCCAGTTCTATATACACAATAGATAGGAAGGACCTATTTCAATAAGGCTAAAGGTGTGTGACTACATAGAAACTCTTTTACAATATACATTTGACCACAAGGGAGGGCTCTATACCTAAAAGGCCTAGAATTAAGTGTGGTCTCTAACTGAAAGATCAGCAGGTCACAAAGTACTTGTGACATTTACTCTAAGGACAAGTAATGGTCTAGGGAGGGGAGAGTCTGGAATAATCATTCCAGGGTTTTAGGGTAAAGTCTGTCCCTTCATATAGCAAACAGGTCACCAGACTGTTGACAGACTCCACTCTTAGCTTTCTGGGCGGAGTGCAGATATTTGGTTTTATCTTCTCTATTGAGGAGACATTCCTGTGAAGTTAATATTTCTGGATCTCATAGTGCTTCTCTGTGAGTACAGGACCTCTGTCTATCCTTGGAACTTAACATTTTATTGGAACTATCCATTTTCTTTAACATTTACTTTGCACTATATTGGATTGCACTTGGATCCTAGCCTTTGTTATGACTTGAGCAAGTGTGAAGTTTTGGGTGGATT
Source organism: Phyllotis vaccarum (assembly GCA_033318265.1). Classification (NCBI taxonomy): domain Eukaryota; kingdom Metazoa; phylum Chordata; class Mammalia; order Rodentia; family Cricetidae; genus Phyllotis; species Phyllotis vaccarum. Next base: position 46,596,942 of record JARWLC010000008.1, on the reverse strand, counting down.
ATCTTCCCTCTGAGTTTTGTATCTTATAATTTGGTTGAGTTACAGTGAGGGTACAATGTCAAGAATGTATAAAATTTTACACAATGAGCCCAACAGGTAGGGTCACCCCAGTCCAAAGGCTTTAGTCACATACTGGTTAGTCTCTAGAGTTAGATACATCCTCCTAAGTACAATGCTTGAAGCTGCAGTTAATATATTTTGTTGGTTCCTCTGATTTCAGAGACAAACTACGGGAAAACATCTTTAAACTTTTATAAAACTAAAATCTTGCAGTTGTCTTACATGTATGAGATGTTTATATTGTACCACTAAGAGTACTAAAACCTGGAACATATATAATTATAACCTCTCCTAACCTAACCTAAGGAAACAGACAGATGTTTCCTTGGAAGTTCCCATTACCAGATAACACCTAGGCAATTTTACACCATACCTGTATCTCTCATGAGACTTCCATTGTTTTGTCCTTTGAAAATTCTGCTCTGTTCTCTGCTAGGTGAAAATAAAATTCTTATGTGTTTTCTCAGGGCCTACTGGCACACTCTGTTTCTACGTTTATTTGCAGATCATTTCATTTCTCCTGTTGTCCTCTTTTATTAGACTTTCTTCCCAAAATAAAACATTGTGGGAGGGGGCGTAAGATTGTAAATGCTAAGCCATTAACCTGAATTTGACCACCGGAACTCTCGTGATGGAATTAAGAACAAAACTGTGCAAAGCTGTCTTTCAGGAGCCACAAGTATACCAGGGAATGTGCCCATGAGCATCCCACACATGATAGTGTATTCCTTTAAAAGATGTAAATCAATAAAACATTCAAGTTTTATATTTGATTAAAGTGAAGGTGTTCTAGTCATCCATGTTTGTACATGACCTCAGTTGCTGTCGGGCTAACTTAAAGTATATGAAACTTTGAAAATGTGTTTTAAAGACATGTTATTTACCTAGTCATTTATTCTCATTATTAATAAAAATGAACCAAAGATACTGAAGACAAGTGAAAAGTTCAAGTGGTTCAGCATTATTATCTTTTCAGTTACATAAACATGGTGCTTGCTTTGAACTGAAATGAATTCATGCTCATTCTAAATTCTCTAGTGGTTTAGTCTAGCTCTAAAACTAGTGAGTTGTCTGTTGACAGCTAATAAATGTCTTTTGCAAGTTATTACCCTCTAATGACTATTGCATTTATTTTAGACCTTTGAAAACTTAATCTAGATTTCTGGGTTTTTTTTAATATAGTAAGGCACATTTAAAATGTGACATAGAAATGTGAATCAATAGAAAGTTTTTATCTAACCTCCGTGAGCCAAAATTCACTATCATTCTCTTCAAAGTTCCATCATAAAATAACATAAGCCTTTGTTTTGTCATGTAAGTAAAAAATGATCTGCATTCCTCATAGTCTAAAGAAACAGTAAACTGTAACATTCACACTGGTGTGAATCTGATGCTACATGGCTTTAATGGCAAGGCACCATACACCTTTGAGTTATGAGCCACAGAAACTTGGTGCATTTTCAGTTCTGAAAGGGGGATCCTGTTAATCCCATATTTATTCTTTAGCGATGTTTTAATTGTCTTCTTATTCATGTGTTTACAGTTGTTTCTTCTATTTCTTGAGATTGTTGCATAGGCTTGTCTTCTTTGCTGTGCTGAGGATCATGCCAAGGACCTCGGCACACAGGGTAAATGTTCTCAGGGCAATTGCTCCATCATTGTTCTGCATCCCAGCCTAGGTTTTAGCTTGGTTGGAGATTCATGGATTTTGGCAGTCGGTACAATTTCTGCTGGAAATTTTGGAATTCCATTTTACTCCTACACAATCTATATTGAGAGCAATATTTCAAATTCTTCACAGTGAAAGCTAAGATTTTCATATATATATATTTCCTTCATAGTATAAAAGCTAAACATACAACCAAATTAGGAATCGAATATTAATACTCTGAAGCTAAAATAAAGGAATTTTTATACAGGTCAGTGACAGAGCACTTTCCCAATATCACAAAATGTGTTAAATATTTGTTGAGCCATTTAGTGAAGTACTCTATGATGCTTACAGAGGCCTTTCCATGAGCCAGAAGCAGGAGGACGCACTAGGGAACAAAACACAAATACTGTCTAGAGTTTCTGTTAACTTTTCTCACTCCGATTCTTTGAGGGCCCTTTGATTCGTTTTTCCTCCTCAGATTCTAGGCCTTCCCAGGTTCCAGGGACATCACAGACAAGGAAGGAATTGTTCATGGGAAGAGCCCACAAAAGTGGGTATCAGAAAGACCAGTTTGCCATGCCAGGAAGACTATGGGAAAAAGAGCAAGGAGTGGGAGAATAGGAAGAAAGAGCGTGCCTGAAAACGGTCTCCTCACTCCTCCGTCCTCACTCCTCCGTCCTCACTCCTCCATCCTCACTCCTCCATCCTCCGTCCTCACTCCTCCATCCTCACTCCTCCATCCTCACTCCTCCGTCCTCACTCCTCCATCCTCACTCCTCCATCCTCCGTCCTCACTCCTCCATCCTCCATCCTCACTCCTCCATCCTCACTCCTCTGTCCTCACTCCTCCATCCTCTGTCCTCACTCCTCCATCCTCACTCCTCCATCCTCACTCCTCCGTCCTCACTCCTCCATCCTCACTCCTCCATCCTCACTCCTCCATCCTCACTCCTCCGTTCTCACTCCTCCATCCTCACTCCTCCATCCTCCGTCCTCACTCCTCCATCCTCCATCCTCACTCCTCCATCCTCACTCCTCCATCCTCACTCCTCCATCCTCCATCCTCACTCCTCCATCCTCACTCCTCCATCCTCTGTCCTCACTCCTCCGTCCTCACTCCTCCGTCCTCACTCCTCCATCCTCTGTCCTTATTCCCCCGTCCTCACTCCTCCATCCTCACTCCTCCATCCTCCGTCCTCACTCCTCCATCCTCACTCCTCCATCCTCCATCCTCACACCTCCATCCTCACTCCTCCATCCTCTGTCCTCACTCCTCCGTCCTCACTCCTCCGTCCTCACTCCTCCATCCTCTGTCCTTATTCCCCCGTCCTCACTCCTCCATCCTCACTCCTCCATCCTCACTCCTCCATCCTCTGTCCTCACTCCTCCGTCCTCACTCCTCCATCCTCTGTCCTTATTCCCCCGTCCTCACTCCTCCATCCTCACTCCTCCATCCTCACTCCCCCGTCCTCACTCCTCCATCCTCACTCCTCCGTCCTCACTCCTCCGTCCTCACTCCTCCATCCTCACTCCTCCATCTTCACTCCTCCGTCCTCACTCCTCCATCCTCCGTCCTCACTCCTCCATCCTCACTCCTCCATCCTTACTCCTCCATCCTCCATCCTCACTCCTCCGTCCTCACTCCTCCATCCTCACTCCTCCATCCTCACTCCTCCGTCCTTACTCCTCCATCCTCACTCCTCCATCCTCCATCCTCACTCCTCCATCCTCACCCCTCCGTCCTCAAACCTCCGTCCTCACTCCTCCGTCCTCCCTCCTCACTCCTCCGTCCTCACTCCTCCGTCCTCACTCCTCCATCCTCACTCCTCCATCCTCACTCCTCCGTCCTCACTCCTCCGTCCTCACTCCTCCATCCTCACTCCTCCATCCTCACTCCTCCATCCTCACTCCTCCGTCCTCACTCCTCCATCCTCCGTCCTCACTCCTCAATCCTCACTCCTCCATCCTCACTCCTCCATCCTCACTCCTCCGTCCTCACTCCTCCATCCTCACTCCTCCATCCTCACTCCTCCGTCCTCACTCCTCCGTCCTCACTCCTCCATCCTCCGTCCTCACTCCTCCATCCTCACTCCTCCATCCTCACTCCTCCATCCTCACTCCTCCATCCTTGCCCCTCCGTCCTCGCTCCTCCGTCCTCCATCCTCACTCCTCCATCCTCCGTCCTCTGTCCTCACTCCTCCATCCTCACTCCTCCGTCCTCTGTCCTCACTCCTCCATCCTCACTCCTCCATCCTCACTCCTCCATCCTCACTCCTCCATCCTCACTCCTCCGTCCTCCGTCCTCACTCCTCCATCCTCACTCCTCCATCCTCCGTCCTCACTCCTCCATCCTCACTCCTCCATCCTCACTCCTTCATCCTCACTCCTCCGTCCTCACTCCTCCATCCTCACTCCTCCATCCTCACTCCTCCGTCCTCACCCCTCCGTCCTCACTCCTCCATCCTCCGTCCTCACTCCTCCATCCTCACTCTTCCATCCTCACTCCTCCATCCTCACTCCTCCGTCCTCACTCCTCCATCCTCACTCCTCCATCCTTGCTCCTCCGTCCTCGCTCCTCCGTCCTCCATCCTCACTCCTCCATCCTCCGTCCTCTGTCCTCACTCCTCCATCCTCACTCCTCCATCCTCCGTCCTCACTCCTCCGTCCTCACTCCTCCATCCTCACTCCTCCGTCCTCTGTCCTCACTCCTCCATCCTCACTCCTCCATCCTCACTCCTCCGTCCTCACTCCTCCATCCTCACTCCTCCGTCCTCCGTCCTCACTCCTCCATCCTCACTCCTCCATCCTCTGTCCTCACTCCTCCATCTTCACTCCTCCATCCTCACTCCTCCATCCTCTGTCCTCGCTCCTCCATCCTCCATCCTCACTCCTCCATCCTCACTCCTCCGTCCTCACTCCTCCATCCTCACTCCTCCATCCTCCGTCCTCACTCCTCCGTCCTCACTCCTCCGTCCTCACTCCTCCATCCTCACTCCTCCATCCTCACTCCTCCGTCCTCACTCCTCCATCCTCACTCCTCCGTCCTCACTCCTCCGTCCTCACTCCTCCATCCTCACTCCTCCGTCCTCACTCCTCCCTCCTCCATCCTCACTCCTCTGTCCTCACTCCTCCATCCTCACTCCTCCATCCTCCATCCTCACTCCTCCATCCTCACTCCTCTGTCCTCACTCCTCCATCCTCACTCCTCTATCCTCACTCCTCCGTCCTCACTCCTCCATCCTCACTCCTCTATCCTCACTCCTCCATCCTCCGTCCTCACTCCTCCATCCTCCGTCCTCACTCCTCCATCCTCGGTCCTCACTCCTCCATCCTCACTCCTCCATCCTCTGTCCTCACTCCTCAGTCCTCACTCCTCCGTCCTCACTCCTCCATCCTCACTCCTCCATCCTCCGTCCTCACTCCTCCATCCTCACTCCTCCATCCTCCATCCTCACTCCTCCATCCTCACTCCTCCATCCTCTGTCCTCACTCCTCCGTCCTCACTCCTCCGTCCTCACTCCTCCATCCTCTGTCCTTATTCCCCCGTCCTCACTCCTCCATCCTCACTCCTCCATCCTCACTCCTCCGTCCTCACTCCTCCATCCTCACTCCTCCGTCCTCACTCCTCCGTCCTCACTCCTCCATCCTCACTCCTCCATCTTCACTCCTCCGTCCTCACTCCTCCATCCTCCGTCCTCACTCCTCCATCCTCACTCCTCCGTCCTCACTCCTCCATCCTCACTCCTCCATCCTCCATCCTCACTCCTCCGTCCTCACTCCTCCATCCTCACTCCTCCATCCTCACTCCTCCGTCCTTACTCCTCCATCCTCACTCCTCCATCCTCCCTCCTCACTCCTCCGTCCTCACTCCTCCGTCCTCACTCCTCCATCCTCACTCCTCCATCCTCACTCCTCCATCCTCACTCCTCCGTCCTCACTCCTCCATCCTCACTCCTCCATCCTCACTCCTCCGTCCTCACTCCTCCATCCTCCGTCCTCACTCCTCCATCCTCACTCCTCCAATCTTGCTCCTCCGTCCTCGCTCCTCCGTCCTCCATCCTCACTCCTCCATCCTCCGTCCTCCGTCCTCACTCCTCCATCCTCACTCCTCCATCCTCCGTCCTCACTCCTCCGTCCTCACTCCTCCATCCTCACTCCTCCGTCCTCTGTCCTCACTCCTCCATCCTCACTCCTCCATCCTCACTCCTCCATCCTCACTCCTCCATCCTCACTCCTCCGTCCTCCGTCCTCACTCCTCCATCCTCACTCCTCCATCCTCCGTCCTCACTCCTCCATCCTCACTCCTCCATCCTCACTCCTCCATCCTCACTCCTCCGTCCTCACTCCTCCATCCTCACTCCTCCATCCTCACTCCTCTGTCCTCACTCCTCCGTCCTCGCTCCTCCGTCCTCCATCCTCACTCCTCCTTCCTCCGTCCTCACTCCTCCGTCCTCACTCCTCCATCCTCACTCCTCCGTCCTCTGTCCTCACTCCTCCATCCTCACTCCTCCATCCTCACTCCTCCGTCCTCACTCCTCCATCCTCACTCCTCCGTCCTCCGTCCTCACTCCTCCATCCTCACTCCTCCATCCTCTGTCCTCACTCCTCCATCTTCACTCCTCCATCCTCACTCCTCCATCCTCTGTCCTCGCTCCTCCATCCTCCATCCTCACTCCTCCATCCTCACTCCTCCGTCCTCACTCCTCCATCCTCACTCCTCCATCCTCCGTCCTCACTCCTCCGTCCTCACTCCTCCGTCCTCACTCCTCCATCCTCACTCCTCCGTCCTCACTCCTCCGTCCTCACTCCTCCATCCTCACTCCTCCGTCCTCACTCCTCCGTCCTCACTCCTCCATCCTCACTCCTCCGTCCTCCCTCCTCCCTCCTCCATCCTCACTCCTCTGTCCTCTCTCCTCCATCCTCACTCCTCCATCCTCCATCCTCACTCCTCCATCCTCACTCCTCTGTCCTCACTCCTCCATCCTCACTCCTCTATCCTCACTCCTCTGTCCTCACTCCTCCATCCTCACTCCTCTATCCTCACTCCTCCATCCTCACTCCTCTATCCTCACTCCTCCATCCTCCGTCCTCACTCCTCCATCCTCCGTCCTCACTCCTCCATCCTCACTCCTCCATCCTCTGTCCTCACTCCTCAGTCCTCACTCCTCCGTCCACACTCCTCCATCCTCCGTCCTCACTCCTCCATCCTCCGTCCTCCATCCTCACTCCTCCATCCTCACTCCTCCGTCCTCACTCCTCCATCCTCACTCCTCCATCTGCCTCTGTCCTTTTTCTTGCTCTGGACTTGATGGTGGAAGTTGAGAAATCTGAGAAATGAGATCACTACCCATGATTTAAACAGGACCGTCGGCTCCATGATCCAGCCTTTGTTGCTTCCTGCTTGAGAAGTTTTTGTGCCAGTTTTTCTGAGCTGGTGGCATTGGCTTTGTTCTCTATATAAAATGACATTGCATTGCTGGCTGAGAGCCAACCCTGTTTTTTTCTGGGATATACACGCCAACAAAAATCTCTTTTTAAAACAAAAGGTTGACGATGAAAATGTGTCTCTTTTTCGTACACAGTGTATCTCTGAGTTGATTAATCAATTTCTTTTTTTTCCTCTATGATACTATACCCTGGATGTAGTTTAGAACCGTCACTTGAATCTCTAAGACACAATGAGTGAGTAGGAAACACTCTATCATCTTAGCCACTCAGGAAGATGAGGTAGAAGGATGGCTTGAGACCAGGGCTTTGAGAAAACATATCAATAATGAATAAATGAATGAATGAGTGAATGAGAAAATATAGATAGTTAAAATATCATGTATAAACAAAGGGATAATTAGACCAATTAAAATACATGGTCTTTAATATCTGTACTACTTGTATAATATCTAAATTTATATTATCAATAATAGCACTACTAGAGAAAATGAAGATTCCCTTTTGGGACTCTTAGTCTTATTAGTGTAAAAAAATAAAAATAAAAATGCAGTAAGAAGCTCAAACAGCTACTAGAGTTTGAAAGAAAAACAATAGTCCCAAGCTGAAAATCTGAGCATCCCCCAGCATTAAGAAAGACAAGGAGCCAGACTTCTAAACTAGTCATGGAGAGGAAAAAGATAAGAAAGCCTGGCATATAGGAGGAAATGTGCTTTATGAGAAGGATAATTGAAAACAGTCCTCCATCCCAGGCTTGTGGGTCTCAGGGTAAAATATTATACCAGGGACCTATACAAATATAAATAGAGTCAGCTGTAGCAGGGCATACCGGAGAGGGAAGGGGCAAATTTCTGTGCATTCAAGGCCAGTGTGCCTAAATAGAGAGGTCTAGGCCAACCCATGCTATCAAGTGAGACTCTGTCTCAACAAAGGAAAAGAAAAGAAGACTGGAGAAGAGGCTTCACTGATAAAGAGAACTTGCTGCTTACAGAGTTGGAAAATCAGTTCCCAGCACTCAAATCAAAGGGCTGACAACCACCTGTAGTTCCACTTCCAGGGAATCTGAGGCTCTATGCTCTACACAAACACACACACACACACACACACACACACACACACACACACACACACACATTCCTTCAAAATTGTTTGAAAATTTGAAATAGAGAGGAATAATTCTCCCAAGAACAGCAGTAAGCTGAGAAAAGAGCCCACCAAGTATCTGGAAAGCAGGGTACAGCTTTCTAGTCTCCTTCCTCTCCACTCTTTATTTCTCAGATTCCCCCAAGCTCCATGGGTCCAGGAAGAAAAGAGTTCCAGTTCCTCTTCTGCAAACAGCTTCTTTACATTACTCTCAGTGTAGCCTTCTCTGGTAACTATGTCACAAGATATTCATTTCATATAAATATATATAATGTTCATAATTCCTATTGGAAATAATAAATCTTAAGAAAATTATACCGAATTTTATGAAATCAGTGCATTGCTATTAGTCTTTATGCATTCATATCTGCTTTTCCCAGAATAGCAAAGCGTTAAAGTCAAAACTGAAGTACTCATGTATTAACCTGGTTTCAAATTTTACAAATCTCACAGAATCAGATAATAATGACAGTTCCATTTAGTACATAAGCATATATCTCATATAGTTTCCATCAGTAAACATAATGAACATGAGCTAAGCTATCTACATTTGACATTTATAGTGTGAGTCTCTAGACAAATGGTCCCAAATACCTTAGCACAAATGGTGTGCAATTCTATTTTCTAAATATGCAAGAACGTATTAGCTGCTCTGTAAAAATCTCCTAGATTAAAACGAACCATTAGAATTGTATAAGGTGATATCACCGAGCCTCATTGCAACAGAAACTAAGCAGATACTATGTCAATGACACAAAATCAAATAGATGTTTACAGGAATTGCTGAGCAGATGTGTGAATGTTTTCTAAAAGGTGTAACAGTCAAAGGTTCCAGCAACCTTCAGACTCAACAACTCTGATTAATTACCTAGGCCAGGCCCTGCAACTGGCAATGTCTTTTCATATTCCACATCCTGACTTGCTCTGTACGTGCATCATCACTTTGCACCAACCAAGCATTAAAACTTTACCTGAAAGACAGCAGAAATAGCTGATCCCTACGCAAATAACATAGTTCCCTTGAAAATGTAGTAGAAGGGATTGTCAGACTTGGTGTCTCAGCCTGTGCCACAACTAGCCAGGTTCGGTCACTGATCTTCCACGAGCCAATAATAGTATTAAGTAAAGAACTAACAATGTGGCCACATTGGAAAATGGACAAGGAGATCTAGAGACCCTTCAAGATGCTAACATCTTGAGGTTGGTTTTAAAAGGAAACTGGGAAATATCCACAACTGAGTGTTGTATCCACTCTTTCTCAAGCCTCACCATCTCTCACTCCAAGTCTTTCCTGAAAGAGCATCTGCCAAGTAGTAAGTCTTCTTCCAGGAGATTGGCTTCTCTTCAGGCTGTCCTTAAGGCTTCAACCTTTTCTTTCTCTAATAGGAGAGTCCTGGAGAAATTCTAAATTTCTTTCTGTCCATTCTTTCAATAGTCTGATAGTCAAAGAGATGGGTCCAAGTGTCTCTGTAAAATACTCTTTCCTATCAGGGAGGCTACTTACATAAAGACACCATGAAAGCAACCTGGTTCCAAGTCCACTCACAGGAAGTTTGTACCCATTTGACTTGCAGTGTGAAAAATATCTTTTATATCATTTAAGCATGTCTACATGGCCACCCAGCTGCTTCTTCAAAGGCTTCTCTCTCTGTGTTGCATCGTCAAGGTATTATTTCCACATGGAAATCTTTCTGTGGATCTCAGCTTGATCTAACAGGTTCAAGAAATCTGGAGACTTTTTTCCCCCCATACTTATATATAAACTTTCTGTAAAGGAAAAGTACGGGTTCTTTTAAAAAATCAAATTCACATTTATTGAAATATCTCAACTTATTGTCTTAAAAACTATAATCATATATATAGCTGAATCATCATATTAAAAACAACAGTCATCTTAAATTACTGGACAGTTTAGATAGGGTTTAACATTAGGAAAAACCGATTTAAACACATTATTGTGTCTAGGTAAACAGGAACAAAAGTGGTGAATTCTCTACTAGAAAGATAAGTTTGCCTGTGAGGCTTGCTCAGATTCTCAGATTTTTTTTTTTTTAAAAAAATGTTTTTTAGGACTTACAGGATAGCATATTCTGTATGGGAAAAAAGTTACAGCTGAAGGAAAAGATCCATAGCATACATTTGAGTTCTTTAGCTGCTAGTGTTCACTAATTTGTTTGGATTAGCAAAATCCTACCATGAGGAAGCCTGAATTGCACCAAAGGACCTGAATGCAAACTCAAGGCTGAATCATGCTAATAGAGAAAATGAAAGCTCTCATGTATTTTTCAAAATAATTTCATGCTTTTATAAATTCTAAGAAATATGTTACCTACTGGGAACTAGTGGCTTAGTTACCATGAATGCATTTTAAAAGGGATTTTGTTTACTTTGAGGATATCAGAGCCTAATAGAAAATTAAAACTCTGATATATATATATATATATATATATATATATATATATATATATATATATATTCAAGTGTCAAGTTTCCATTAATATTTTTATGGTTATTAAATTACCAAATTCAAGAAAGTTCAGAATTAATGTCTAAACTTTTCATGTATACAGTTAGAAGCCTATGATACAAAATGAATTTGCATGGTATCCTAATTGGGGAGAGGGGAGTTTAAGAAGCATATAAACTAACTGGGATGCTGTTTTCTTTTTAAAACAAAATGGAGTTATTCTTCAAATGCTTTTTCACTAAACCATATACAATCATTGTAACAAAACTGAATTTTAAAATAATTTTTCATTTTATTAATATATACATCTGCACGTATATGCCATGTATGTAAATTATCGATAGAGGCCAAAAGAAGATGTGTGACCTCCTGGAAACAGTGTTACAGAAGGTTATGAGCTGACTGACTTAGGGGCTGCCAATCAAACTGGGATATTCTGAAGGATCAGCAAACAATCCTAACCACTAAACCATCCCTCTAGGCCCATGACTATATTTGGACATTAACTCCATTCAGAAAACTTACTAATCCTTGTGTATAATGTTTTAGATAAATACAAACTTGAATGGTGTTGAGAAGTTTGCCTCTCCACATTTCAAACTAAGGAAAGGTCAAGGGACAAAACAGAAGAACTCCAAACTTTTATTCTTTATTAATTCCCTCAAATTTAGCAAATACTGCTTGTATAATATACACACATAAGAGCTGTGAGTGGAAGGCTGTAGGAATAAAACACACACGCACATGCACACACACATGCACGCACACAACTATCCTTCAAGTATTCATATTTGATAAAGGAGAAAGGGTTACAATGTAGTTCCAGCCAGAATAAAAGTAACTGGTGCTTCTGGCCAAATGCAGTAAACATGAACATGACATACCCTTTCACCAACCTAGGATAAAAAAAAGCACACAATGTGAAGCAATATGCAATGTTGACTGCCTGTCAGTTTAACACAAAGATCTCTGGGGTAGCAGGGGAGGGAACAGGCAACAAGAGAGAGCCTTTGAACTATTTTGTGGCCCCGAGGGAGTTCCCAGGCCATGACACAGGAAAGAAACATGGGTAGTAGAGAAATTCTGCACTGAAAATACATAGCTGAATCCAGGAAGAGCAATGCAGATGGAGGAAAGTACAGGAAGGAAAGAGATGCACAGAGAGAACTCCAGAAATCTGCAAAAATCATAAGTGTGCATGTGTGCACATACAACCCAGTTCAGGATACATACTATGGAAACAGAGATATCAGTGTTCAGTGTTCACACAGGGCTGTGATGCCTTCTCCCATTTGTACTTGAAAAGGTCACTTATAACGGTACATGGAGGAAAACACTTGAAGGACTTACTGAGCCACTGAAAATAAATTGACTAGTGTCCTGGCCCCACCTACAGAATATTAGATGCAAAACTAGAAAAAAGAATCTTTATATAATTAAATGAAATTCCTTGAGAAAAGCCTATAGTGTTTATATGAAAACAGAATGCATCAAACCACCAACACATAAAACTCTTGTGGAATAAATCAATCAGCAATGACAGATATGCAAAAGAACTATCTAAACCTAACATACAAAAGATGAACTGACTGATCAAAATTGACCCAGGATTAACATTGTGTTGGATTAGTAAAGAGAGATACTAAAAATGTGTCATATCTCTCTAAGTCATTCAGAATGTTAGGTAGAGACACATCAGGGAAATGTAAATTACAACTAATTTGAGATTTTTGATGAAGGAAAAATAGAATAGGAGGATTAAATATGCAGAAGAGTAGGAGGCTGCTGCGAAGGTGAAAGTAAGCACCATTTTATTGATTAAGACGACTCCATGAGATGGAGCCCACGCCTGACACTGTGAGGCCATGAGCCTGACATTAGACAGGTCATAGGCCTATCCAATCTAATGCTGTTAGTCTGCTAAATGAAAATCACAATAAAATGATTCATAAAGATATGTTGCTACAATCATGTATTACTCAGCCCTTATCAGAGAAATCTCTTGAAATAGATGACGATTAATAGAAAAATCCACAATTGGACGATGTAAAGACAGTTAGAGACCATGAGGCTCTCAACCTTAAATGAAGTATCTTCTTCCCTACCCCCAAGGCTCAGGGATTGATGCAAAAGGGAAGCCAGAAAGATTTTAAGAGCCAGAGGTAGTGAATGACTCCTAGGAAGGAATATCTTCCAGATACAATTGGGCTGATGCACACAGGACAGGTGATGGCACCAGTTCAGGCCATACAAATAACAGCAGGGGACAAGGTCCCTCTCCAAACCAAGAAGCTACTCTCAACTGATACCTTCTGGGAGATGGAAAATTAGTTTGCTCCAGTGCTGTAACAATGCATTTCTCACCCAAACCCCGGGGCACATACTCAGGAGTAGTTGGCCACCCAAAATGTACTGCTTTAATGTTTTGTTTGTTGGTGGTGGTATGGTCTGGTGTTTGAGGAATTTTGACTTGGTTTATGTTTTATGTTTTGTTTTGCTGGGGTTTGAGGTTTCTGAGAGGGAGAAAATAAAACATAAGTTCAGATTGGCTAGGCGTAGAAGGTGAGAAGGATCTGAAAGGCCTGAGATTGTTGGGTGCCAGATGTAGGTGAAGTTTCTCTTAAAGTGCACCAATCCAAGATTAATATTTATTAAAATATAAACCAACACTCACGATACAGGTAACAGCTTTTATTATTGGCGCCTGATGGACTGGATTATCTGAGCGATGGACAATGGATGCCAAACCGGTCTCTCCACCAGTCAAGAACCAGGAAAAGAGCCTTCCCAGGGTCCCAGCAGCCCCTTATGAATGGGGTTGGCCACTCACCCTCCTGGAGCCCGGGACCCTGGATAAGCATTTTAAACCTTATCAGCTGACACCTGAATCCCACCACAGGAGAGGAGAAAGAATATGATCAAAATGTACTACATAAGATGTTTAAATAGCATAACTGTGTAAACTGAATTGACTTAGAGGCTGCGGTGTTATAGAAAGAAACAGTTTTCTGTATATTAAAAAACAGAATGGTAGAAACTGTTTACCCATAAAGCATAGCAAGAAAACCTAACAGAACACTACAGAATTGTTTCACAGTTTCAAGAAAAAAAAAGTATAGATGAGGAGAAAAAGAGAGACGGAAAATCTTTATAAAAGATTATGCCTGAACATTTTCAACTTTCATGAAAACTCTTTAGACTACAATGTCAAGAGGCTCAGTGCAGCCTCAGCACCAGATGCAAGAAGAAAACCATCAGAACTAAATGGACCCAACTGCCAATCAATAGAAAATCTTCTACATAGTCAGAAATAAGACTGCATTTGTGCAAGGTTACAAAGAAATGGATAATGCCTATAAAGACTTCTCTAACAAATGGTGTGTGCAGGGGTAATGGAGCAATTTCAAAAGTTTTCAAGGAATTGAGAGAGAGAGAGAGAGAGAGAGAGAGAGAGAGAGAGAGAGAGAGAGAGAGAGAGAGAGAGAGAGAGGAGCTTAAAGACCTGCAACTTTAAAGACGTCTTTCAGAGATAAAGATGAAACAAGCATTTATTCAGACAATCAAAAGCTGAAATAATTCATCAGCAACAGACTGCAACTACAGAAAACATTTTAAGCAGTTCATTAAGCAAGAGGAACACAGTCTGCCAGATGAGAATGTGGGCCTGCACAAAGGAAGGAACAACATTTAGAAGAAAATCTGCATCGGGAACTCTCCACAGCCAAGAGGTCCACGTCTGTATGCTCAAAGATAGATTTAAAACGTGCAGAAAGAGTTCTGTCTGAAGTGGGCATGTCATTTTCTAGCCTTCCCCTAAACAATACAAACAATTACATAAAATATGTTAGCAGTGATTTAAATTGAAGTGTTGTGCAAGGTGTATGCAAATGCCGTGCAATTTAATACAAGGAACGCAAACATCTACACGCACAGTTCTAAAACTAAACCACAGAGATACAGAGGGATAACTGTATCATTTTATGATAATTGATCATTTTGTCAAAAATAATAGTGATATTTGAGGACATGAGACAACTGGATTGGCTATAGGATCAAAAAATGTTTTAAAGCATTGCATAGATTATCATTGAAGCTAATCGTTTATGGGCTCAATTATAGTACTACCATAGCTGAGGTTTATGGTGCATGTCTGTAATCCCAGAGGAAACTGTTTGGGATCACAAGTTCAAGCCAGCTGGGATACCCATTGAACAAAAAGCCAGTGTGGGCAACTTATTGAGACCCTGCCTCACTGTGAAAAATAAAAATGAATAAAAAGCAGAAAGCTGGAGGATATATTTCAGTGGTACAGTGCTGGTTTAGCAAGAATGAGGCCTTAAGTTCAACCTGTTTTTAAAACAACAACAATAATAATAACAATATTACAAAGTATGCTTGTCATGAATATTTAATCTTTTAATAATAAGTTTTCAAATGCCTTCAGCAAAAATAGAAAAACCGTAGGGCAGAAATGAGAAATGCTTCAGTCAACAATCATAGGAAGAAATTTAATAAATCAGGAGATAAGCTAGAAATCATCAAAAATGTAGATAATCTGAGGAACACTGCCAACTCAGACAAACTAAGCATATAGACTATTCCAGCAACCAGCATCAACATATGATGCATATCATTTTCAGATGTACATGGAGCAGAACAATAATGAATATGGGCTACTACTTAGTCATAATAATAATAATAATAAAGAACATCCACTGAAGGGCGCTAAAACGAATCTTAAAACAGTTGTGCTAAGTGAAAGGTAGTCATTAAAAAGTGAACATTGTGGTGATATGTTACATATTTGATAAAACCAGTCTGAAATATCAGAGAAGAAATCTACCCACAGTCAATCCAGGAGGATCAGAGAGTCGTAATTTGCACCTTTAATCCCAGCTCAGGGAATATCGGGGAGTGGTGACCTATGCCTTTAATCTCAGCAGATCTGAGTTTGAGGCCAGCTTGGTTTATGGGGGAGTTCCAGGCTCCCAGGCAGGCAATGGTGGTGCCACGCCTTTAATCCCATAACTCCAGAGACAGAGATCTTTCTGTGTTTCTGTGAGTTCAAAGCTGACTACCAAATAGTAATAACTCACACCTTTAATCTTAACCTGGATGTGAAACAACTGGGTGAAGAAGGTATTTAAGGCAGGTATAGAAAGACAGAGAGGCAGTAGAAGCCAGGAGGAGCGAGGCTGAGGAAGCTGGAAGACAGCTGGGTGAGATCTGACTGTGGTGTTTCCTCTCTTTGATATTACACCTGGTTTTTATTAAGTATATAACATATCACCACAGACTAGTCTCTGCTATTCTGTGTAGAGAAAAATGAGAGAAAAATGCAAAAAATTACAGGAACAGAAAGCAGATTTATTGTTGACTTGAAAGAAGCTAGGGAGGGAAGGAAGAATTTTAAAGTGGTACGGGGAAATTTGGAAGCCTGGAGGAGGCTAGATGTTCATGGTGACTCTGGTAAAGAGTTTCAAATTATTTATGTGATCCTGTGCTGGCTAATTGTTTCCTTGCTTTTTGTTTTTGTTTGTTTGTTTGTTTTTTTGTCAATTTATGCAAGATTGTCATCTGATACAAAGGTGAAGGACCAGTTAGGTATTAGGTATTTTCTTGATTAATGATTCAAATGGGAGGGCTCAGACTACCTCTGTGATGGTGATGCTACCTTTGAGCAGTAGGTGGCCCTGAGCTGGGAAAGAAACCAGACTTAGCAAGGCAGCAGAAGGAGCAAGCCATAAGGCAGCATTCCTTCGTGGCTCCTGCTTCAGGTTTTCCCTCCGAGTTTCTGCCATGAGTTCTGCCTTGACTTTCCACCGTGATGGTGTATGACATAGGAGTTGTAAAATGAAATCAAAGTTGCCTCCCCAAAGCATTTTCAGTAAGGTGTTTTATTACAAACATAGGAACCATAGGTAAGACAATACCTTTGTCAGTTATAAAATTAAAAGAATGCATGCAGAACAGAATAAGGTGTACTATTATTTGTAGAGTATATACCATTCAGAAGAGTGCCCAGCCACTAATTTCCTGATCAGCATTGCCAGGTTTGAGTTATTGCCAATGAATGATATGCAGGACTACTCTCACATCAACTCTGAGACGTATGAGTCAGAGCCATTTAATCAGTGCTGCATAAATATTTGATAATAATTGGTCCCCTAATTAATTAGTGTAGCCATAAATCCATACTTATCCAAACTATATGTCTGGCTTAGCAAATGAATCATTGAATAAACTTTCCCTGACAAAAACTAGTCAACATTGCTGATGTGTAAGAGACCATAGTCATAGCGAAGTGTCACCCTTCCTCAGAGCAGTCCCTGGACCACTAAGATGCTGCTTATGCTAATGAAAGTATCAGAACAAGTACAGGTTTGCAAGGGATCAGTTTCCTTTAGCACCTTCTACTTACAAGAAAGTATGCACTAGGTCCTGATTCCAGTTGATAACTGGATATTACAGTAAATTTTCTTAAGATTTTTAAATTTTGTGTTTGTGTCTGTGTGTGGGTTTGTATATGAGTGTGAGTGCTTTAGAGTCCAGAAGAGGGCATCATAACCCTGGGAGCTGGAGTTAGAGATGGTTGTAAGCTGTCTATCATTTGTATTAGGAAGAGAACTTGGTTCCTCTGCTAGAGCAATACCAGACCTTAATCACTGTTCAGAGAAAAAAGTACCTAAACCTAACTTGTGTACAGTCTCATGAAATAGGGATTTGTTGGATGTAAAATAGGTAAGGATATAATCTGTGCTCAAACAGATATTACATTATACTAGATTCTGTATTATATCCTGTATACTTACAAAAATCTTGATAAAACTTTCTGAGCAATGAACCTTACATTCAACATGTTCTAACCACTGAACTCATGGATACAAGATCACTGCCATCCCGTTTATTTTAGTGAAGAGTCGTATCTTACCAATCTTGAAAGTAACTTTGAGAGGCTTGTTTATTACTGACTTCTCAAAATGCTCTTAGCTTTTCTTTCTTCATGTATTGATGGCTTGGCTTTTAATGGATGACCCTGCTGAGAGCCGATAGGATAACAAGGGTGCTAACAGCATCAGTAGATCAGCTGCGTGGGCTGTGAGGACCTAGTGGTCAGAAATAAGTCATTGGAGGCAAGCATTGAAGAATATTATCTAGTTCGTGCTCTCACTCTCCCCATTCCCTTCTTCCCCACCCTTTCCTTCTAGATTGGTTTCATGACATATGACACAGCCTTCAGCCTGTTGTCCTTCCTCACTACAGAACCCAAAGTGACAGAAGCACGAGGCTTCCAATGAATTTTTCTCCTTTGTTTACCTGCAGTATTTTGTCACAGCTATGAAAACCTGTTCTCAATAGATTTGTGGCGACCTTTTACTACAAATCATTGGGTTAACCAGGAAAACTCCGTTGGCCCTAAGTCCAGAAGTCCAAAGCAAAGGTGTCAACACATCGTGTTTTGTGAGCTGTTTCTTAATTTTGTAAGAGCCAATAGCATTTCTTTCTTTTCTTCTTTGGTTTTTCCAAGACAGCATTTCTCTGTGTATTCATGGCTGTTCTGGAGTTCACTTTATAGATGAGGGTGATGTGGAACTCAGAGATCCCCCTGCCTCTGACTTGAGAGTTCTGGGAATAAAGGCATATAGCCCCACCCAGCTGTAATAGCATTTCAAACCTGGGTGCATCACCCCACTCTGGCTTATTGTCACATCACCTGTACTCCTGTGTGTCATCTTTGAATATATCTGTGTCACTCTCCAGAGGCATTTAGATAGTACTCATATCAAGATTTTAAACATAATTCCATCTGGGGAAAAAACTTTTCCAAATAAAGTGATATTTGAGGATTCCTGTGAATATATGAACATATGAACCTATGGTGATTATGAACCTACTTCAGCATCTTATAAGCTAATTCTGGGGTGTAGAACAAAGATTTGGGCATTTCTTCCATCTCCCCCCTTTCTATCTCATGTCCTTCCCAAACAGCTGTAAGAAGAAAACAAACATCCCTGTGCTACATACAAATGAGCAAAAGATCCTATTCATTAACTCTTCTACCAGACTGTGATTGGAATGTTTTCTTCTTAAAGATGTTTATGCCCAGTTTACTAATTAGTTTCACATGTCTGGAATACCACACTTTCTACCCCCTCCCACACTCTCGGGAGTGGCAATCCAGCAAAGTAGCATTCACTGGTACACAAGCTGTAATGACAGGGACACCCAACCATAGCAGGCTTTTCCAGACCGCCGGCCCCCAAATTGTAATGCAGAGACTTCTTATTAGTTATGAATTTTCAGACTTAACTTATGCTTGTCCCACTAGCTCATAACTTACTTGAGCCTGTTTCTCTTTATCTACATTATGTCTCAGAGCTTTTTACTTTTTTTTCATTCTGTATGTCCTACTCTGTGATTGACTACCTGGCATAGCGTTACATAATTAAAGTAATATTTCACAGCATAAACAAATGCAGCACATCTTTACACTGTTAAAGTGTTATTCCATAACACTCAGTGTAAGCTGAGCACAAACCTCTTTATAGAATTTGAAAACTGAGGCTGAGAAAGCTACTTTTCCTTCAGTTTGTGGCCACACAGTATCTGCTATGGCTGTGTTCCTTGTCAAAGAGGATGCCTGAAAGACAAAGAGAGACGAGATGGAAGAAGAGGAACTCAGAACAAAGAGCAGAGAGCAGAGCACCAGCCAGCAATATATTATTGCTGGTTCATTGTTATTGGGAAAATTGGGGAACTACATGTTGGACACCATACATTACCAGTTAACCTGGAGTTTTCACTGGGGTCTTAATCTTGTTACTTAAAAGAATTTTAAAAGGACTCAGAAGGGAAATTGTACTAAAATTTGAAGAGAAAGAAACAGGACAAGCAAGCTCTAAGCCTTGGAAGCTGCTTGGAGAGCAGAGATGGGGAAAGACAGAGAAAGCCATTCTTGTTTATGTTCAAATCCAAGAGGTCAGGAAGGTTCAGCAGGGGAGTTCAGCAAGCAGTTGCATGGTAGAAGGGAGGTCCGGGTCCGAGGAGCCAAGTAAAAATCTCACAGTACAGGAAACTATGCTTAGGTTTAAGCCAGTATCGAAAAGAGAAGGACATACAGGAAGAAAAGGAAAATTATGAGTTGAGAGCTGTGATGTAACAAACAGGCAAGCTCTCCTACAGGGAGAGCAGACGTGCCAATGTCTGCATCTAGGAAGGGGCTGCTTCTGGAAGGAAGGGAAAAATCCTCATCTCATTAATAGAATAATTAATCCTCCCCTCTCCTCCGCATCTTCTTGGGTGAAGTAGATTCTTGTTGGGGGAGGGATGTGACAAATGTTATGATTTCACTTTCTTTATAGTCAAGTAAAATCATGTATATACACGTGTACCACATTTCTTAAGAATCCGTTGGATAAGGAGGATTTAGGCTGTTTCCTATATTGTGTTTGATGTAGTAATGAACACAGATGTGAAAGTGTGTGATATGCTGACTTGGAGACTAGGCAACTCCATTCCTAAATATATACCTAAATATAGAGACGACAGCTCTAGCCATGACATTCTAATTAGTCTTGGCCTAACCCAAATCATCAGACCTGCATTGCCTCAGAGTCTCACTTGTGAGTTATCCACCTTACCTCAAAATTACTGCTGTGTTTATTTTGCCTTTTTGACTGTGTTGGTGTTTTGCTGTTATTGTTACTTGTTTGTTTTGTTTTGCTACATTTTGTTGTTGTTTTGACTCAAGGTCCAGTTATACACACACACTGATGTCTTTTTTATCCATCATACTGTGAAGAAATTCAAAGACTCATAAAGAGACGAATGATTTAAAATGCATTTTTCTGAGCCTTTCACTTGCTGCTGAATCAAGTGAGCTGAGTTTCATCCTGTATAAACAGGATAGACAGAGAAAACCAACTCTTTAAAGTGTTTCTCTGAGCTACACATCTGTGACTTGTGTATATACCCCCCCATAATAAATAAATGTAATTTAAAACTTTGTTTCTATTCTTCCTTATGGGGCCATGACTTCTATACATCCACCCACTGTAATAAATAAATGTAATTTAAAGTTTTAAATGCAGCCTTTAGGGCATGTCCTAATGCAATAGTATTTGTAACCATAGCTCCTAACTTTGAAAAGTGGCATCCAGTCACAGATGACACATCTAGCTAGATCTTAACTTCCCTTCATCAAAACCATATAGGACTAAGGATGGCAGAGTTCAGCCTTGTGTCAACTTCCTGACTCTTGTCCCTCTCTCTCTGAGCATTTTGCCTTTCTGTGTCACACTGTAAGGTCTGGGCTCCTATAATGACGCACTGCTCTGTGTATGGTATGCTGCTGTTTTCTTTTGAAACGTTATAAAATGGAGATGAACAAGTAACAGCTTCCTGTGCATGCTGGGAATAAGCCACATGCACTTTAAGACAGATCCCAGAATTGGTTTCCTGAAATACTTTTACTTCTGTGACACAATGCAACATTTTATATTTGCATTTGGGAGGTGTGTGGCAATATCTGCAATGGCATGGCACTCACTGCTTTAATTTTCCATGCTTTTGAAAGAGTCATTACATACTATTTACGTGGAGGCTCCTCAGGACAGAAATTAGAAGCCTTGGATCAGCGTTGCAATGCTGTCAAAACGTTAAGATTCCACTGTAAATTTTAAGCTTCCTAGTTTGCTTTTTGTTCTTGTTTTTGTTGGGGTTTTTTTGTTTGTTTATTTTTGCTTGTTTGTTTTATTTCGCTTTGGTCCTGGATGAGAAAAACAAAAAGATGAAGGAAAGTTTGAAAGAGAAAAATGTTATATAAATGAGGGGAAGAGGTAGAATCGGGGGTGGATTCTCTAGAGCACTTGCCAGGCAGATGTGGTGAGCAGTGCTGTGGTAGTTGGCAAGGTCAGTGTGCACGACTGCCTCTACCAGTCCATAGAGGTCAGGACTGGAGCATGCAAGTGAATAAGCAGGATTTTCTCACCAGGAAGCTCAGGTTGGGAGCTCAATGACTAGCCTTCTTCCTATCTCACTTCCTACAGCTACAGTTTTTTTCTAGTTTTATCATGATCATTTTTGATTTGAAGCTAACACTACTCTTTAAAGATGACCTTTGCTCTATTCTGGTGTTATCCTGCTCCCCTCTAATTTATTTCCTCTCTTTAAGCTGCTAATTGTAGTAAGAATATATCTTTGTTTTCACTAATGTTTCCTTAAAACACACACACACACACACACAGACATACATACACATAAACACAGACACACACATACATACTCACATAGGAAACTTCTGGTGTCTTCTACCGTCTCTCATAAAATTGTCTTTCATATTCTTTTTTTATTACATTTTTAATTTTTTGCAATTTTAATAGGGTTCTATCAGTTCCCATTTTTTTTCCTTCTCCTAAACCTTCTTATGTATCCCTCTTTGTTCTCTTTCAAATTCATGGCCTCCCTTTTCATTAATTGTTACATGCATATATGTATAAACATGCACATCTATACACATATACATATATTTAGAGATATACATATACTTCTAAATACAAATTATTCAGTCTGTATAATACTACTTATGTGCATGTTACTACAGCTAATCAACCATCGCCAATCACAAAATTCTGTATTTTTTATAAACAACTCTTTAGCATAAACTGTTTAAAGGATTGAGATTTTCTTGAGCCTAAATTCTGGAGGTCATTGTGCAAGGAAGCAATATGCAATACTGGGGAATTAATGTAGTAATATTTGGCTTTAAAACAGCAATATTTGAATTATCAAAGATTTAGACAATTTCTTTTCTTCTTTTGTTTGATTCTTTAAAATTACTCAAACAAGGGCAAATAAAGAGTTTGGAAACGAATCTTTTTCCCCTTTCCCTAGGCTAATTACCCTTTGCTCTGGTTTAGATGTCTGAATATTATAGTTTTCTCAGAGCTATCAAAGATTACTTTTTTATTAATTTGTTCTTAGTTCTATTTATGAGCACTCTAAAAGAAATATTTTTTAGAAAGTGCCGTCCAAGTTTCTAGTACCTCTCACCTATTCTCTTGAAAGGCCAGATGATTCAAATCTCAAAAGAGAAAAATCATGTGAAATGTCTACCAATAACAGTTAAAGACAAAAGAGGGATTGGTGGAAGTTTTTTTTAATAAAAAGTAAAACCACTTATATAATTAAAGGTCATTGTCTCTTTCCTCTGGGTCTGAGTTTGAGCTGAAGGAGAAAATGAGTATTAATAAACAGATTTTCAGTCAGTCGAATGCTGCCATATCATTCTGTTCCCCTGTGCTCTCTTTTTCAAGTAGAGCTGCAGAGAGCTACATTTTATAAAATTAAAACTTCAGTTACCAGCTTTCATTAGCCACAATGTTTTCCTTGGCCACATCTAGCTTGTGACTCCCCTAATGAACAGTGCAAAGTATGAACCCCATCATCATGATATGACTTACTGGGCAGTGTGTTTGCATACATCAACTCTCTGAGTATGAAATAAAGGAGTGTGTCAACATTATAAACTAACATGGCAACAAACGGGAAAGAAAAGAATCACTTCACACAGATATGTAATTCAAATAATGTAGTGATTTAGTATGCCCTTGAATGAAGTTTGGGTTTCTTTGTGGCCATTGGATATTTTTAGCTTAAAGAGTTTACATGTGGTAGTTTCAGGATAATGTAAAAAATGTTTAGTAAAGAATAATGTTATGTGCAATGCATTTGAAACAGTTTTAGATGGAATTATTCAAAGAAATTCCATGTAAAACTTTAAAGCAGACCACAGTGCATAGGAGGGATTCCACCCCACCGCTCACACTGTCAACTGAATTTCCAGCTCAAAGGAAGGCCTAGCGTGCTCTCTGGTCTTACTGTTTCTTTCTTTATTATTTTTTGAGCCCTGGCTGGAGTATCTTCAAGAGCAGTCTATTAAAAATCAGCACTACACTGGGCATGGAGGTCAATGTCTGTGATCTCAACTACTTGAGAGACTGGGCAGGAGAATTGCTTTAGCTGAGGAGTTTGTAGACAGGCTAGGTAAAGGAAAAAAAACCCATTTCTTAAGAAGAAATGGAATGGATCAGTTCTGAACTTAATTTCACAGTTTGGAGTTTCCCATACACAAAAGGTAAAATATTTTCTCCTTAAAGTTTTAGTTAACTTGAACATTTATGTTTTATATGTCAATCTACTCTGTGGCTTTAGGAAAAAAATTCAAGAAAATGAGATTAATAAAGCTATTATGACTAAGAATAGAACCATGTTTTAGAAGACAACTTAGCTTTTCACAAGGAAGTAACAAAGGGTTAAAAACGACTATAAGGGCATTGCCACATCTTGAAGTATTTTTAATCACTGGGATCCCAGAATTACAAATGCCTTCCTCTTGGGGTGATAGAGAAATGTATGCTATACTGATTCATGTAACAATAAAAACTCATAAAAGTGAAGGGGCCAAACTGTCTTAGTTATTTCATTTTTATATTATTTGGCTTACATAATTTATTGGAAAGTAACGGTTATGTGAAAAATATAAGAAACATTTTATTTATTAATGTAAGCAATAAGTTTCCAGTTGCTTTCTAATTAGAAAAATGTTATTAAAGAACTGAACTCCAATTTTAGGGAGAATTGAAAAAGTAGTAAGTTACATCATGTTAGGAAGTTCTTATTTTAAAACACATAAGATTGCCTTCTCAATGAACAATATCATATGACTAAGCATAACAGAAGTCGTTATGGGGTGCTGTGGTTATGCTATGCTCTCTCTAATTTATCCTCAGCAGTAGCCAGGTTGAAGCAGACCCTTTTAATAAGATTGCTTATGATGATGTCATCATTTTAAGATGACAAATTAAAACAGTAATATAAGCATACTAGAAGGTGGAATAACTGTCAATGCTTATGGATTGGAAGAATTCATATAGTGAAATTCCCTTACTATTCAGGGCAATGCATAGTTTCAATGCAATTCCCAAAAAATTTCCAGAGCCATTTACCCTCAGAAGTACAGAAGTCCAATGCAAGGGGCTGTAGAGATGTGTCGGTTGTGCCTCACAGATGTGAGAACCTGTATTTCAAACTCTGGCACACATAAATGCATAGTGTGTCAGTACACGGCTGCAATGCCAACGCCAGCGAAGGCAGATTTGTGGAGCACGCAAGACATCAGCCTAGCTAATGGACATCTTCCTGATTCAGTGAAAGATCCAGTCTCAAAAGACAAATTGTAGAAGGATATAAGAAGACAACTGACAACCAACATTCACCTTTGACCTGTACACACACACATATGCACACACACACACACACACACACACACACACACACACACACACACAATTCATATGGGGGTACAAAAGATCCCAGGTAGCCAAAAGCAAGTCTGAGCAAAAATGTTAATGGTGGAAATATCATCATTCTTGATTTCAAGTGTGTGTGTTGGGGGGTATTCTTGTGCACGCATGCTCATGAATGTGGGTGTCAAAGAAAAAGGTCAAAGTTGAGTGTCTTTCTCCCTCTCAACCTTGTTTTTTGCGACAAAGGCTCTCAGTAAACATGGAGTTCAACAACTGACTATACTGATTAGCTGGGAAGCCTCCAAGGATAGTCCCATCACAGCCTGCCAACATAGGCATGCTGCCACACCCAGCTATTTGTGTGAGGGCTGGGATCCAAACTCAAGGTCTTGTACCTGAACACTGAGCTTGTTTCCCACTGAGCTGTCTCTCCATCTCTATATTCAAGGAGTCATTTCTCCATCATTAAATGTTTACTAAAATTCTTAAAAACAGATCTGCCTTGTGACCCAGCTAGCTGTACCATGCCTTGTATTTACACAAAAGACACCACCTGCACATCAATGTTCATTGGCACACTGTTCACGACAGCTACGCCCTAGCATCATCCTAGGTGTTCACGAACAGAGGAAAGGATAGAGAAAACTTACGGTATGAAAGGAGAACAGCACTGTCTAGACATTAGAGAGAGATGCACTTCACAGGCAATGGGAAGAAGAAAAGGGATGTGAGGTCTAATTTATTCAGTATGTACAATATATATTTACATTGAAATTTCTTCTGTAGCACAGTTCTATGGAAACCGTGTGTACACACGAAAATTTACAAATTATAATAAATATTGAAAGGCTTTAACCTTTTGGTGTTTACAAATGAAAAACATGAGTTGTCTTCAAAAACTTGTTCTTAGTTCTGATGGCATTAGCAATATTCTGTCTTTTAGCAACAGAGTGAGCTAGTAGGCCTTAGAGACTTAGGTCACTGACTTCTAATCTCTGAGGCAGGGGCAGTATAGTATGGAGAACACATCAAAATAAAAGCATTAGCACCTGGCACCACAGGGCTGTAAATTTCCATCTTATTGGTCATAGTTCTGTTGGTCAACTGGACTGAACATACTGCTATTGAATTTCTAATGTGTTTAAAAGCATTAATGAAAATGGAGATAGAGAAACCTCACTTAGAATCGTTTCAAAAAAAAAAAAACATAATGTTAATAACCTCCTGAAGTGTACCAGAGAAAAATAGCTAAAATGTTCTGGGAGATTTAATTTTAATTATAACCTTGGAATAATGTCTAATTAATAAAGTTTTCCTCTGTGTCCACCAGGCACCAAATTTTATTATTTTTATTAATGTACTGTTTGTGCTGACATTTTTATTATATAGCTTTATTACTAACAGAAACTTAATACAATATCTAATGATTAAGAATCACATATTTGAAAACCTAGGTCACAAATAGTTTGATCAGCAAAAATAATTAGGTGAGCTATGGAACATGTGTGACTTTGGAAATTAATTTTCAGTCATTCTGTTCCTTTCCAAGAGCAGGAAGCTGGCTTGAAATTAAAATATTTGAGAAAAAGGTTTAAGATTCTGCACTAACTAAAGAGCCTCGGTAATCGTATAGGCCTGAGTTTAGGAGAAACATGCATGATTGACAATGTTCATTGGTGATAAGAGACGGGAAAGAGACACAGGGCAACACTCTAACAGGTAAAGTATTATAGGAATCTATGAAACAAGGGCCTGCTGCAAAGGAAAAAATCTATTAAAATATAATTATGCATTAAACTTAAATGTATATGCCATAATCTACTAACCTAATCTTCAGATCCTATCCAAGCATGGATCTTGTACAATAGATAAATCTGCCTGTTCTCAGCACTGAATCACTCACTGTTGCGGGACTTCATTCTTGTGAGATATAATCTGCTCTGGGCTCTAAAGGCCTCTGTGTTTTCTTCCTGGGTATGCCAAGGATGACAGGCTCTGGCTACTCTGCTTGTTCTAATGTCTATAACTATTCCTGCCACTAGCAAAACTGAGGGACCGGCAGAATCTCCTGACATTTTCCTTAGCTTACTACTTTTCTTCTGTAAGGCATTCAGCTTGGCCAGCTGCCTACCCTCTGGGATGAGAACCACGAAGGGACTTGACTCAAATGAATATGCAATACACCTTCACTGTCATTACTAATAGAATAATGGGATTACATAGATCTTATTACTATTAGTAATAGAGTCCCATGTACGAATCAGGAGTCTCATGCCATGTACTACTATCCACAAAGCAGTACCAGAGTGATCACCTAGCAAGTACATAACAGTCCCCTAACTTTCAGAATTCTTGAAATATTCTTATAAGGCTACACAACCAAATGAGAATAAAACACTGTTTTTTTAGTACATTTAATATTTTGTATAATTTGTAAGCTATGAAGTTAGATGATCCATGAATACAGTTTAAAAATAATTTTGAAATAAACTTAACCATTACCTCAAATACTTAACATTTTTGAGGAACATTTGGAAACTGTGAAATCATGACATTCTACTGTTTCTCCAATAGAAATAAAAACTACGATGTTCTTCCCATTTGAGATTTTTGTGGTCTTTAACAGTTATCTCCCCATCATCCCCTCTCCATCCCTCTGTAACCATCCTTCTTTCTGTTTCTATGAGTTAAATTGTTTTAGTCTCAAACTTAAGTGATAACATGTCATGTCTGTCTTTCTGTATTTTTTGACTCTGTAGTCTCTAAATAGATTTTTATTGATTGTGAGTTGAAATGTACTTATTTGAATGGAATATTTTTCACTTCACATACACACACATACACACACACACACACACACACACACACACACACATACATGTTGTTCATGTCCATCTTTGGTTTACCATTTATCTTATCTAGTGAATTTATACATTATCATTAGCCTCTTTGGAGATTGGTGTGTTAATATTGAACACCGGACCACATATGTTGGACTGTCAGGGGTGTCCTGGTGGCTTGTCAGAATAGTTTCCAAAGAGAGTATATTTCAATAACATGTGCCTTGCAGTATTGCATTGAGTACAGGCACATAGAAATATTATCTCATAGCTACACTGTCCATTGAGGCAATGGTATCTTAGAACACTTTATTTAAGGTCTTATTGACTGAATTCCTAGAGAACTCCACAAATGTAAGTAAAAACCACGTAGGAGCTAGACTGTTGAGCGTCACTATACTCCACAGTTGCTGTATGTACCCTGTGCTTTGGAGTGGTTTTCAGTACATAATGACTTCCCACAGTGAGCAGTAGCATTTTCTTTGTTAGTAATAAAAGCTAACCATCAGAAAAGTAAGTATACAGACATTGCTGCTCACCATCATAACTGGAAGCTATTCTTTGGAGGTAAGGATGCTGTGGTTGGGTTGTATTGTATGAGAGAAGAATAAATGAAAGCAAAAAGAAAGAAAGGAAGAAAGAAGAAAGAAAGAAAGAAAGAAAGAAAGAAAGAAAGAGAGAGAGAGATAGAGAGAAAGAAAGAAAGAAAGAAAGAAAGAAAGAAAGAAAGAAAGAAAGAAAGAAAGAAAGAAGAAAAAACATGAAGTTGGGTGGGTAGAGGGGAATTATCAGGAAAAGTAATAAGAGTATGATCAAAATATATTGTATAAATATTTAAAAATAATAAAAACCAAAAATAAAATTTCATTAGAAGATACCGTAAGAATCACACCTATTTTATAAAAACCCCTTTGTAGTGAATATGAAGACTAGACTCTGTGATAAGCACGCCTAGAGATATATAAGACTTGAGAACTGAAACGGTTAAATGTGTAAGCCCACAGTCAAGGAGCACTGGTCATAAACATTCATAGCTTAAGTAATAAAGAATTATTGACTGTATAGTATTAGCATTTTATGTTCTTCCTTTTAAAAATTTTTATGTATGTCTTAACAATTAGTGCTATTACATGAGTAGCTATAGCAAGAACAGTTCATACACGAAGTAGAAAGTCTGCATTTTATTGTTTAAATCATTAAGCCAAGAAAGTAACATGCATTTAAGAACTAAGAATTAACCACAGATAACTAAAAAATGTCAGTTCCCATTTGGCTGGCTAATTACATTCAATAATATTAAAGGTCATTATTTGCAAACTCCCTCAGTGCCTAGCATTTTAATTTGTAGTGACAGATTTATGATTCTGACCCTCATAATTCAATTACTTAATTCTAAATGTTTTATGGTTTATTATTATTGATTATTGAGTTTATTTTCTTTTTCTCTCGCTTGCTTTGGAAATAACAAAATGTTTTCTTTTATTTACTCATTTTTTAATAGCCGTTGACTTTTTCCAAACCCAAAAAGAGGATAATGAGCAAATGCTAAATCTGTCACCTACATTTCTTCTAATTTAAAATATAAATGAAAATGTAGGTGATATCAAGTCAAAATTAAGTCTTTAATGAGGGGCCTAGAGAGATGACTCAGCAGTTAGGAGCACATACCACTCTGGCATACCTAGGTTCAGTTACCATACACATATCAGATTGCTCAGGACCACATGTAACTCCATCTCTAGATATTCCAGCACCCTCTTCTGGCCCTCAGAGTTACCTGCAAGGATGCACATGGACCACATACATACATGCATACATACATACATACATATAAAACATTCAGTGCACATACACATGAAATGAAAGTCAATAAATTTAAAAGTTGAAATTTTTTTGTTGAACCATCATAGC
This sequence comes from Phyllotis vaccarum, assembly GCA_033318265.1. Classification (NCBI taxonomy): domain Eukaryota; kingdom Metazoa; phylum Chordata; class Mammalia; order Rodentia; family Cricetidae; genus Phyllotis; species Phyllotis vaccarum. The sequence goes on along the minus strand of JARWLC010000008.1, from coordinate 46,567,116 downwards.
ATATAAACACCTAGTATTTTAAGATATTTTTCACTTGCCATTAGATTAAAACTTCAGATCTGTATAATTTGCTATTTGTGTTACATTGTATTGCAAGAAGCTGCGAATATTTGACCATTGACTACAACACTGGAGGTTTCTTATGGTTCAAATTAACTTTTGAATTAGAAAAAATATCAGCACATAGAAGTGTTTGCTGCACTGTCAGTGACAAGTTTTTGAGACACTGATTTTCCAAAATACGTGGGAGGAGTCATTTTAAGCTGTTTTCTATGAGAATTCGTTTTTCACCTTTTTTTTATTTTTTAATTGACACATAAGTTGCATACACTTATGTATAAATATATATCATTTATGGTTTGGGGAATAAACCCATGGCTTCATGCACACTAAACTATGCTTTGCACTGATCTCATGTGAGTTTCTGATACAGTGAACATTGCATAACATTCAATCTTGAGTGAACATTCCTTCAAACACAGATCATTTATTTGTCCTAAACGCTGTCAGCCCTTTTCTTCCATCTGTCTTTATAGTGCCCGCTTTGTTGTTATCTACAGCCACCATCACTAGCACATGGAAACTTCTTTCCCTTTTCTAACTTGAGATAATTCCCTCTATCTTTCACACTTCCTTTTTTTAACCTTCAAACTCTGTAACTCTGGGAATATGTAGTAACTAGAGAAACTATTTCTGGCTTGGTGAGAGAGATCGACTGATAAAAACACTTGATAGAGAAGTGTGACTACCTGAGTTCTCCCCACAGATCCCACATGAAGGCTGAAGCAGAAAAATAACTTCATAGATTTATCCTCTAACCTCAACATGAGACTAGATTCTCTCTCTCTCTCTCTCTCTCTCTCTCTCTCTCTCTCTCTCTCTCTCTCTCTCACACACACACACACACACACACACACACACACACACACACAAAACCGCACAATAATTTTGAACAGAAAAAAAAAACCCTCAATTTCCAGTGGCTATTTTTTTTTTTATTTTCACTGTTGAGGATTGAACCCAGGTCGTTGTTTATGGTAAGCAATCACTGTACCTCAAAATTACTCCCCCAGCCCTAAAGGCTACTTAATATACTGTTTATGTTTTGATGTTTTCAATTTTTTTCCTGTGGAATAGTAATGGCAACAAGAAAAAAGAAATGCTCACAGGTCTGTGTCAAAACGAAAGCAAGCAAAAAACAACAAAAGACATACGCATAAAGACTGAAGACCATTGCAGAGTGCAGTCCTTCCTCTCTACAATAATATCGTTTATGTTTTAGATGAGCATGTCCTTTGAATTATGCCTTTCTTCTCCATAGACACTGTGCACATGACTGTTATTTCAAATACTACCTGTATGTTAACAGCTGACAGTCACTATCTCTCTAGTACATACTTTCTAGCTTTCAAGTCCCTTTGTCCAAAGTCAAATGCTAACTCAGAAATGGTTTGTGGTTTTCCTCTAATATTTTCCCTTCCTAAAAAATGCCTAAAGAAAATAACATCTGATAAAGCTTTCACTGATTCCTGTACACAAAATCAATTTTTCAGTGGAAATATACAAGCCATATCCTCCAAACCCAAACAAATAAACAAACAAAAACCAAATCAAAACTAAGACAACTAGCCATTTAGAACTTTGGTTAGACGCAGCTACGAGCAGTTCCCAATTCAGAACCTGATTTTCTTGGTGGATCCTCATGATGTTGGACATTTATCCTCTATAGTGCCTAAAATGAAGTGCATTCATCCTGTCTGTCTGTCCACCTGAAGTATGCTTAGGTGCCCTCAAACACATACTTAAAAATAACCTCTTTAAGATTTCTTTGCAATTACTAGGAAGATTTAGACACACTCCTCCAGTGTGCTCCCATAGCACCTGCTGTGTCTACAACTGGACAGCCCTCAAATGCTGTTTTAATTGTTCAGACATTTCCTGATCTCCTCTAGTAACCTACCCCCATCCCTTTGAAAAGCTCAGGTAGTTTGCGAACTGGTTTCCAAACAGCCTTCAAACTTCATAAGTTAAAAATTAAATAAATTGCATTAACAATAAATCTAGTAAACACAAACTCAGGTATTTCGTCACAATCTATACTCTCTAGTATTGTATCTGCTTGACTGAGATGATTTACAGAGTTCTGCTACCATTCATGTCCTCCCACATAAATTTTCAATCACACCAGTCACTTGAAAGCAAATGTGGTACAGGTGTTTACACCGTGAATGGACTGACTATTTCTGGAGCTAAGAGGCTATGGATAGAGTGTTAATTATGAAGATTCAAATTGCGGGTCTATTTGACGATAGCCTCTGCATTTAATCGAATGTAAAGTTGAGGAAATACTCTTCTAGAAAGTGTGGACCATTCTTTTAAGTCAAAGCAATATTGCTCATATCAATAATGAGCACATGATTTGCTTATAAAAGTATTAGAAATGTCACTTTTCTCTGATTTGTATACATTAGTGAAAATTTCATGTAATATTAAACAGAGCTACAAATGCCCCCCTCCATAATATGGCTGTCTCCTTAGTAAATTAGATGTTAGTCAGACATTTGACTGTGTCACGACCTACTATTATGTTAATGTAAGAAAAGAATTATAAGACTTACAGTAGATTTTTTGAGGAAAGAACAAGTTACAATGAAATTATATGTGAATGGAGGTATAGTAAATCCAATGGCTTATTTGTAACATATTCTTTCAATTCATTTCATAGTATATTCATATGCACTCACATAATTTTCTTGGGGAGGGACCACGAGAATACAACAGAATAAGGGTTTCCAGGGACAGTTTTTGTTTCTTAGTGTACTGTATAACTAATGTCTAAATAATAGCAATTTCAATGGATTTTACTAAGTCAAATGAAGTACTTTGGCAACTTGAAGCTTGTATATAGAGGCAGTATGATAATCCAGTGCTGGTAAAGACATTATGATTCAAGAATGAATGTATAAGTCAAAATGGCTCCTTACGAAGAAAAATTAGTATACATACAAAACAAAATTCAACATATTTTCTTCTTTTCAAAAATGATTTATCTCTTTATTTTATGTCTGTATGTGTACACATGAGTGCATGTGCATTTGAGTGTATGGATGGATACGACATATATCCAGTGCTAACAGAGGCCAGAAAGGAGCACAAGATCCTCTGGAACTGGGGTTACAGAAGGCTGTTAGCTGCCACATGCGTGCTGAGAGCTAGAGCTAGCTAGGTCCTTTGCAACAGTAGCATATGCTCATGACCACTGAGCTATCTATCACTCCAGCCCCAATTCATTACATTGTCTGAAACATAAAAAAAAAAAGTGTGGTGTTGCATACCTGCACAGTCAAAGTAATATGCATCTGTTTTCACATTGCTTTTTACAATAATCAGAGATATTAATTATCTATGATTCATTCGAAATTATAAAAGTTGTTTAGTTTCACTTTCTTAAAACCTGTAATTTAGAGCTACACTTAATATTGTACTAAAAGTGAATTGTGTAAGACTTACCAAGGACCCCCAAAAAACAGCCAAGATTATGCTTTTTAAGGATGCTATAAAGTTCTTTTATATTTGATTCAAAGAATAGAAAACTAAACAACAGATAGGTGCACAAATATGAATAAATCTAGAAGAAAAGATATATTTTAGAAGATATATTCTTTCTTGCCATATTCCACAAAGAAATAAGTCCTATCTCCTTGTAAAGAGATCATGTGTCAATGAACAGAAGGAGGTGTTTATTACAGACATTTTTCTTTTACTGGGACATCAGGTGTTTTCTATATGTTCTTGTAAACACCACTTTAAGAACACAGTAAAGTGAGTTGTTAGCCACAATGTACTCACAGATTTGGATAAAATGATGTTCCCTTTCAAGGATATAGTAGAAAAATAAAGGAAGCAGCTCTTCTCGCCCATGACTTTAATGGGTGCATACCGGCTAGTATTGTGCTTCACTGGTGTAGCTCACATAGATGGCCACTTGCTTTTACCCTTCTCTGCTTCTGAGTGTGTCCTTTTGCACTTGGTCTTTAATGTCTGCATCTTCTCTGCTGGCTCCGAAAGCAAACAGCAGTTCTTCCTCTAAAGGGCCAGCTGAATGATTTCACTCTTTGTGCAGCTACATGCCTGTTTGTATGATGCCTAATTCTTCCAATTTCCCTTTATATTTTCCGAAAATCCTATGCATTACACAATGTGTTTTGATCATATCTAATCATGGTCTCTCCTCTAATGTCTCTCAAACATTCCCTCCATCATATGTCTCCCAAATTCAGATCAAGCCAACCAAAATCCAAACACTGATGGAGGAAGGCTCACATAGTCCCACTCCAAGTAGACGGCTATTGGTAGATGAAATCTGATAAAAGGAAACATCAGTTTTCTTCAGTGATGCTGCAAGGGCTGGATTTTCTGTGCTCCAGTGTGTGGACGAACACCAATGCACTTCCTGCAGTATTTATTTTTCATTGAAAAACCTGTATCTCCTAGAATAGAGTTCCTAGAAGAATTCCTAGTGTTCAGCAGATGCTCAACAAATGTCAATGCATGAATGAACGAAAACCAAGCTAGACTGTTAGTTCCCCCATCCAAATTTCTAAGAAAATAGTGCAGTTTCCTAACTATGGTTATAATTTTTTAGAAAAAAATTAGCACAAAAATCTTTTTAACATTTTTCTGGTTTTGTTGCCTTCAAGTTTTCCACATAGCTGCTAAATTATCCAAAATGTTCTTTAAATCCAGCTTCTACCACTGTGACAGTAGATAGCACCTAAGCAGTCTTGGGTAAGCTATGGTGTTATAGACAGCCTCCATGTGATTGGATTCCTGTAGGAAGACTGCATGGAGGTTACGCGCATTTGCCAACATAAGAACTGAAATGTAGAATAGAAACGGCCATGGTGGTGTTTCTACATTGGGATTGGCACTTTAAGAATTTGGATCACTCCTTAGCTCATGTTATCACCTATTCATGTCCAGTTTCGAGAACACTCTTTTTCCTCTCTCCTTCAGAAAGCCAGGTTTATGCACCAAGGACTGACCTATGAATAATTTATGGTCTTGCTTTGAATGCTTAGAATGGGATATTGGCAAACAGGTTGTTCATGTGACTGCGGACTAATTAGCGACCATTTGCTGCTTTACAGAACTGTTTATTTTAAACATCTACAGGCATACAAACACACTAATGAATATTCATGCTCGTAAAAAATTGGTCCTAAAAATGTGTTTTAAAATATGCCAAGTATTAGGAAGCAAAAATAATGTGTATATATTAACATTTATTTTTATTCATTAGTAACTAGTTAATAGGAACAATTGAACCTTGCACTTTATGAAAATGTAGATTAAGAAGGAAACTGTTTATTCTAAGAATTTCCTGTGTAAGATTTTTACAAAAGTAAACATGTACAGGTAAAAATAGAGTCCAGTAGTCTCCCCAGGTAGCTCCTAGAGAAGTCCACAGTATTCTTTAGAAAGGGAGGGTGGGAGACACGACCACATTCCTACCACCTGCACTATTTCTCTCTGGGTTTCATTGATTTGAGCCAAGCTGTATCCTCGTTGGCGACAATATTTGTTGAACTGCATTAGCAACTCAATATAGATTTATCAGATGACTACTCTGTGGAATATATTATATAAAATTCTACATGCCTAAAAGAGTACAACTGTGGTATATGCCTTTCTTTTAAGGAGTCAAAATTTTAAAGCCCTAAAAAATGAATAAAGTGTATCTTAGACACTGTAGGTACCAGTTGCAGCAAGTGACAAATTATAGTAACATAGAGGTCACCACATGCTTGGGAATTACACAAGGCACTGTCTTAAGACAGTATCATGTAATATGACCTTGAAGAATAAGTACAATTTCAACACACAGAGGTATAAGAAACAAGGAATCCAGAGTATCAGAGTCATAAAATCAGGGACCTACATCAACCCCTGGCCCACCTAGCTGTTTCCTTGGGATACAAATTAAATATGCAAGATAAAAATATCAGAATCCTTTTTAGCCCCTACTTTCTAGTCAAAGCTAATGAATAAAAATCCTGAATAAGAAGGGAAGAAGAAGACAACACATTTTTCTGTAATTATTTGGTGGAGAATCAAGAACATAAGTATGGGAAGAGATAATCAAATCTTCGGAGACTTGCCTAGGTCAGGTTAGTTCTCTTGTTGCCAGCTGGGATTGATTCCATGGACAATGTCCTGGGATGCACTATGACAACTCTTAGAAAATCCATTTGGGTTGGGAACTGTTGTCTACCAAAGAGGAATCTTGTAGTGAGAAGAGGCTGCTCAAATTAGCTGCACTGTGGGAGTCCTCTCCACACACCATCAGTAATGTATGTGTGTAAGTGAGGTGGAATGTTCCATTTGGAAAAATGAATATGAAGAATTCCTCAAGTAAAAATTAAAACAAGAAGAATTGCATAGGACCAAAGCATACATTGCAATTCTCATCTGTGATACTAAGTTTATTAAGAGGTCTTAACCTGCAAGAATGTAAACCTCTAGACTAAAAGAAGTATGTATGTATTCAGAACAATGGAAAGGAAACATATAAAAGCAGACGATTTGGAAATTTAGATCTCCATGTATGGAGTACTACTATTTAATCACCATTAACAGAAGTGGAGTTCTATCATTTGTGGTACAGCTCTGCAGACAGCAGGATGAGAGAAATACAGTTGGAATGGGCTTTTGGAAACCTAAAAGCCAATTCTCAAAGACACACTTCATCCCGGAAGGACACAGCTTCTAATCTTTTTAAATCATGCCATTTCTGGTGACTATGCATTCAAATCTATAAGCCTATGGCAAGGGCATTCCCATTCAAATCACCACACTGACTTCAATCAACAATATATTAATTTCAAGAATTCTAAGAAGTAATCAATGTGATTTTATTATGTTTCAGAAACTTCATTAATAATCTTAAGGCAGTAAAATATGTCTTTAAATTTTATGCTGTTTTTTTGAAATAATATTTGTTACTAAAAGCAATAAACTATGTCTTTTCTTACAAATTCATCTAAAACCACTCCTACATTATGATGGTTATTGAAGTTATAGCCTACCTATGTTTCTAAAATTGATCTGCAAATGGTTTAAAGCAGTGTGTATATACAATATATAATATCATATAATATATAGTAATACAAATAGACAAGGTGCCAGCAATATGCAAATCAGTAGGTAAAAAACAGGTTTCTATCATGTTAGCATTTACCTTTTTGTACAGTTATAATTTTTGACTTCTGCCTCCAAAACAGAGTAGAGAGGAACAATAAAAGACAGGGAAGAAAAAAAGATTTTATCAAGAACCCTCACAGTAGAAATTGCTGAAGATTATTTTTTAACAAATGGTGAAATCAAGAAAGAATAAATCTGTTACAAGGGAAGTCTGGTAAAGAGGTCTTAAGAGCTAGGCATGGCGGATCATGAGACAGCAGGGATTACTGTGAGATTGAGGTCAGTGAGGGCTACACAAAGAGAGAATTGAGGAAAACCTGTCCACTTTCAGGCTTAGCATCCCACCTGCGTGAACCAGAGTGCAACAAAATAATCTAGGAAAGGGCTGAAAGAGAATTGAGCATCAGAAAAGATCCAGAATCACAACTGCTGCCACCTTCTCACCACACATCCTTCAGTGACTTTCAAGCATTTCACATGTAAATCCTTTATTACACAATAAATGATTTAAATTGCAAATCTTACTTAACAAACTCTGATAACTTTAGAATATCCCATCTGAAAAATAATTAAGGAGTTACTAAATTAAAATACTTTTAAAATCTCACGGTAGAACTCATATTCCACAACAAAAATATGATGACATCAAAACAAGTAAGACAATTTAAAGACGCTGACTTTAGACTCAAAATATGTTATGTGTAAATAGTAGCATCAAATAAAAGCTAGATGGAAGAAAGGGGAAAATACATTTTCAAACATTAAAAGGATATATTTCCTTCAGTGATAAAATACTAGCTTAAGATTATTTTGTTTCAAAATTATCAATAAAGTGTGAAATTTTTAACAATTTAAAAAATAATGGCAATTTTCACTTTTAAGTTCTGGCACAAAACAAAAGGTATTTGTAAGTCTCCAGAGTGCGGTGATGGTATGAACTGGCTGGGTTGGCTGGGAACATGTGTCAGGGACGAAATCACGCCAGCAAAGGTCTAGAACCAGAACTGAGGAGTAGTCAAGATGAACGGACGGGTCTTAAAGCCAATGACCACAGAGGGAAATAAAAACGACTCACTCACAGAGTGATTGATAACTGCAGCGTGTAATTGCTAGCTTGCTTGCACACCCAGGAATGACAAATCTCCAGTCATTTTGTCCGAGTAATTTAATCAGACTTGGCACACAACGTTACTTACTGGGTTTTAAAGCAGTAACGTCTACACAAACTCAAAGTACTTTACTTAATCACTTTAATCTCTCATCTCTCCTTTTATTTATTGATTAATTCATTTACCTTTACAATAATGACCTCATTATGTTATTCCTGAAACCCCGTCACAATGTAAGGATCCTGCCCTTTAGGTTTCCTATATTGATGATGGTTATTAGGAGGAAATGATACTTTGTTTAGGATCGCTTCTAACTTTATGCCGCCATTAGGTTCGTGTTACTAGATACTCATAATGTATTTTTCTTAGTTGTATTCATTTGTAATTATGTCTATGTGTGTATATTTTTTGTGTGTGGGGTATGTGCACAAGACTTCAGGTACCTACTGTGGCCAGAAGAAGGTGCCAGAGCCCCCCTAGAACTAGTGTTATACCTAATGTGAATTCTGGGACCTCAACATAGAGAGTCCTCTGTAAAAACGCTATCTTTCTACCTCCTAAACATAATATTTTGAAAAGGAGGGATTTCATTTAATTTAATTTCTTAACTGGACTTTACTACATATAAAAATTGCAACTTAACCTAAAAATATGCACTTTTGTATCTTTAAGGCTTTGTTGACAAGTATTACATATTTTCTTTATGTTTCATTTTTAATAAATTTTTATACAATATATTTTGTTCATATCCTTTCCCTCTCCCAACTACACCCAGATTTATCCACTCCTTATCTACCCAACTTCTTTCTTTCTCTTAAAAAAAAAAAAAAGTTACAAAAAAGGACAGGAAAAAAAAACACAATGTTTTTATGTGGAAATTGTAAATATATTCAACTATAATCAAGCATGAAAATTAATCCAAGCTTATGGGGCATAAATACTTAGAAAACAAAAATAAATCAAAGCATACTGGTGTGTAAAAGTTCTTGCATTGTTTTATATTTCAGGGGTACGATGATGGCTATGGGGGTGAATATGATGACCAGACCTATGAGGCTTACGATAATAGCTACGTGACCCCAACACAAAGGTAAGGCATTTGCTGCCTAATCATATTTCCAAGAGTTTTCACTGCTCTATTTTGTTTTATATTTGTAAATTAAAGTTGTGTGAAATTTTCAAGGAGTTGGCTTCTCTCCATTATCTTTCTAAATTATGAACTTGCTTACTAGACCAAAAGAGGTGAAATAAAGTAACTCTGATGGTAACTCTATAACTGGAAACAAGGAAGCAATGGCATATAACTTGAGACAGGGTGATTATCATACCAATGTACTCTCTAAACAAGCTTATACTTAACTAAGCACTACTTCTCATAGAAATTATTTTTAGAAAATTTTAATTTAATTAACAAAGCAGGCATTTGCTCTATGTGGCTTTCTAAAAAACCATTAATCTGTAATTTTTATTTGTAAAGCAAATCACAAGGAATGTTACTGAAGAGCTGAAATTAGGCAATTAGAAATATCCCCTAAAATAAAAACATCATCTTCTTTCTCATCAATATCTATAAATTATTGAATATCTCTTTACATTGACACTTAGAATTAGTGACACTGATACATTTGTACTACTTGAAAGTCAGATTTATTGAGATTGCTTACAAATGATAAAACTTACCCATTTAGGTCTTCCTTCTTGAAGTTCACGAATGTCAACTACATTGTAACCAGCTCCATAAATAACATATCTGTAGGGAATCCCATCTACTCAAAAGTTTCTTTGTAATGAAGGTTCTTTATAATCAGCCTTTTCATCTTCAGTACTATGCAATCCATAAATCGGTATTTTGCTGTGCACTTGATCTTTCTACAATGCCATATTAAAAAAATACAATAGCCTCTCTTCTACTTTTGCATGAATGTTACTGTGTGTTTCTTGTATGAACTAATGAATACTGTGACATTCCACCAATGTATGTATCATGTCAATTTATAGTTTATGCCTTCTGCACCCACCCACCCATTTTCTTTCTTTACTTCTTTCCTGGTCCATTTCCAACCCCAATAGACCCTCTTCCAATTTGAAGGCTTTATTGTTGTTATTTCAGTTTCTACACATATTAGAGAATAAGCAATATTTATGTGTTTGTTTGGCTTATTTCCACATGATACGATGAGCTCCATTTCCATTAATTTTTATGCCTGTGGTAGGATTTCATTCTTCTTTGTAGTAAATAAGACTCCCGTGTAAATGTGAGAACACAGCATTTTCTTTATCCACTGTTCTAGTTAGGATTACTATTGATTTATATGATGAAATAAAGGAAATAGCTTATTTGGCTTATACTTCTACATCACAGTGCATCACTGAAGAAAGTCAGGACAGGAACTCGGAAGGGCTAGAACTTGGAGGTATGAGCTAATACAGAGGCTATAGAGTGGGACAGGGGTGCTGTTTACTGGCTTGTTCCCCATTGTCTTGCTCATCCTGCTTTGTTACAAAATCCAGGATCACCTGTCCAGGTGTGGCCCCATCCACAATGGAGTGGGTACTCCCCCATCAATCACCAATTAAGAAAATGACCTACAGCCCCATCTTATGCAGGTATTTTTCCACTTGAAGTTTTCTCCTTAGAGATGACTTTAGACACTATCAAGTTCAGATAAAACTATCCGGCACACTCATTCTACTGTAGATGTATGGCAGTGTAGACTCCATCACTTCACTATTGGACATGAAGCCACAGTCAAAATGAGCAATTAGGTAGCACTTTCCCATGCTGATTCCATTGGCTTTGCAAATGTATCCAGGTGTGATGTAGCTAAAATTATGGAGGTTTTTCTTCTAGATAATGAGGATTCACTATACAACTTTCAGTACAACAGTAAATTTCTACCAACAATGCATATGCATGCCCTTTGCTCTGCATTCAGAATGTTTTTCTTTTTCTTTTTCCTGGGTGATTTTCATTTATGTTGTTGTGAAATAAGCTCCAAATATAATACTATTTGCCATTTCCCTAAAGCCTAAGACGATGAAGTATTTTTTTCTTATATTTATTGTGCATTTGGATATCCTTCCTCTTTTTGAGAAGTGATTATTAAAATTGTTTGTACATTTTTCTTGGATTGCTTATATTTTGAGCTCTTGGTCTCATCTGGATATTGTTTACCTGTCAAATGAAAATCTGGCAAAGATATTCTTCCATGCCATAGGATTTTGCTTGCACTCTTAGGACTCTTTCCCTTTTTTGATAAAGAAAAAAAATGTTTTTACTTGACGTAATTCTGTTGACCAATTCTTGTATTTTTTTCTATTGATTTTTTGGAACCCTACCCAAAAACTCATTGCCTGTGCTGGGATCATGAAGTGAATTTCTATGCTTTTCTCTGGGAGTGTGAGTTTCAAGTCTTATGTAACATCTCTAACACATTTTGAGTTGAGAGAGGTTAGGGTACAGGAATCTCATTTTATTTTACTACATGTGTTTCTCTAGTTTTTCCAGCACTGTTTGCAGCAGATGGTGTCCTTTGACAAATTAATTATACAATTTCCAGTACCCCTGCTATGACTGGGGGTTAAAGATGTGTTGATATAATTCTTGGTACTCTCTTTGTTCCACTGGTCTACTTGATAGTTTGTATGCTAAGATTGCGTTCTTCTTTCATTCTTTGTAAAGATTCCTACATGGATCTTTTAAAATGTTACTGCGTTAGTATTTATTGCACTCCCATATAAATTTTAAGATTCTTCTATACTATGAAGAATATTGTCTTAGTTAGAGTTCCTATTGCTGCAGTGAAACCCCATGACCAAAAGCACCATGGGGAGGAAAGGGTTTAGTCCATAACCCAGGCAAGTCAGGGCTGGAACCTGAAGGTAGGAACAGATGTGAGGCCATAGAAGAGTGCTGCTTGCTAGATCTTCTCTCAGGGCGTACTTAGTCTGTTTCTTATAGACCCTAGGACCAACTGAGCAGGGGTGGTACTACCCATAATGGACTGGGCCCTCAACATCAATCACTAAATAAGACAACACACCATCGGCTTGCCCGCAGATCAATCTGGTGGAGCTTTTCCTTAATCAAGGTTTCAGTTCCCAAATGATTTTAGCTTGTATAGAGTTGACATAAAACTAGCTAGCACAGATATCATGAATATTTACATAAAGGTTGAATTTATCTGTATATCAATTTTAGCAATATGCTGTTTAAATTTTCCCACATTTTACTTCAATGTTTTTATGAATTCTTTGTGATTTCCATAAATGTATACAATGCATTTCGACCATGTTTACCTCCTACTCATCCCTCTGAATCATTCCAGATCCACCCTTACACCCACTCCCTTTCTAAATTTATTTCCAGTTCTCTTTATTCTTATAATCCAATAAGCCCAGTCTGTGTTGTTCTTATTCTGATGGGTGCAGTGTGTGGGGCCATCCATTGGAGTATAGCCAACCTATTAGCAAATACAGTAGTTGTTCATTCTTGGTGTCTATGAGTTCTTGGCCGGATTTACAGTAGTACTAATCATGTGATTTCTCCTATACGGCCAGCCTTAAATCTACTCAGAAAGTGGTTATTTCCTCACTTAACATTTGTGTCACGATTGTACTCACAGGCATGTGTTTCCTCATTGGTCATTATTGTAGCTCACAGTGTTCTCAGCTGGGTCAGAGTATTGATTACTTTTCTCCAAAAGTAGCTCAAAGACGAAGCACCTCCCAGTGCCATGAGAATTGGAGAGCAGAAAGGAAGGTTGCTTGATGTTACCTCTATTTCTCCATGTCTTATGATCAATGGGTGTGGTATCCTCAACAGAGTTCAACCATCAAATTATGGTTGACAACCAAATGAAATAGCTTATTCAATGGACTGACTTGTTTGGGGGCTCTCCAAGATACTCCTAAACAACAATTTAATGGGTGGTAACCCAAACCTTAACCCAGCATTAGACTTTTTTTTGATTCAAGCACTCTTACAAATTGGGATTATTTATGCCCCTAGAAGTACTTTTACTAATTAAAATGAAGAAAATGGGTTCTGAAATTAATTATAATAATTCTAATCTTGTAATTTGTAATAATCCTAAATTTCTGTTTTGTCAAATACCATTCAATAACTATTAATACAGAATTTTGCATTAGAATTCATACATAATTCAAGGTCACCCTAGCCTTCTCAATGAATTCCAGGCCAACCAGGGCAACAGAATGAGACCATGTCAAGAGAGAGAGAAAGATGAGAGATGAGAAACAGAGAGAGAGAAAGAGGAGAGAGAGAGACAGGGAGACAGAGACAGAGAAAAGACTTGGAGACTTTCAATGAAGAGATTTTTGGTAAATAAACTGAATAGATTAATACATCATAAAATTGCATGAAAATTTTAGTATAATGTCAGTATGTACTAGAAATAAACATATTAACACAGGAAAATTCATTGGCAAATGTATTAAATGCTCAGCCTTACATTACCTTTATTAATGTATCAACATGAAAGAAGGTATGATTGAAAATTCATCTGGGAATATAGCTCAGTTGTTAAGTGCCTGTGTAGTATGCACAAAGCCTTGGAATCCATCCCAATATCACAAAAGTCTAGTTAATAAGCGAAATATAAGTATATACTTAACTGTATAGAAACTGAGTTTACAATACTTAATTTTTAGTTGATAATATAATATTTGCTGCTAATGACCTATTTGAAGAGTCATTTGCAGCTCTGTATATTTATATACTTAGAGGGTAAAAAGGTGTTAGGAAGTACGTGTGAAATGAACTTCATTTTCTCAAGAATTAGTTCAGATATTTTTCAAGATGAATCCCTAATTAAACTATTAATGTAAGGCTCTCTTTAATTTCTTTAAAAAACTTTATTATATAAAAGAAAAATGCTACAAATAAAAGACATCATATATGAACATACCCAGACTCAGATACTATGAAACTCAGTGACCTTCACAATGGATTTTATGCTTTCACTATTGAATATATTTTATTTTATGCATTGCCAAAACAAACAAATATATGTATATATACATCTGTAAATATGTATATATATATGATGAATTAGAACTATAAAATAATAAAAGACTTGAATTAAAGGAAAGAAAAATAAAGTAAAAAGAAATATATGAACATATGCTTGTAACAGTTATAAACAATTTGAATATTTGAATATTATGGTAGATAATACAAATTACATTTATTTGTTAAATCAGAAGAAATACTGATATTGAATTTTGAAATCAAAATAGGAAATGAATAATCTATGAGAAATAAAAAGAAATAGTCTTTGGATGACTAGTCAGTAGGTGAATACAGAGTCATAGAAATTATAAAGGAGAAACCACGTGGTGCCTTGCTGAAATCATTGTATCATCCTCAGCAGAGGTTTCAGAGGAGTTCACAAGGTAGCAACTGCAAAAGTTCACTCAAAGTTCAAAAGATGGAACAGCTTAATTAATCACTCATTTTTCTGTAAGGCACCATGACTTCTGAGATTTTTCAAATGTATCAGGGAAGGTACTGTACTGAAGAGTGTTCTCAAGGCAGCTTAACTGAATGACATTAATGACTGCCAAGGATGACAATGTTAGAATCTCCATCTTTCCCCCTTGATCTACGGCTAAGAGACAAAGTAAAAGAATTCATCTCAGTTATTATGTAACCTCCAAATTGCAGAGCTACAACTGCAGTTTCCACGGATACTCACTTTCTAGAAGTCTTTGTCTTAAAACCAGTTAAACTCTGGCTAACACCTCTAATTGGACCAAATTATTTTTTATATCATTTGCCACACTTTGATCTACTTCTTGAAACATTAACATTTTCAGAGATACACTTTCTTTTTTTATTTAAAAGTTATTTTTCATATACCAACCTCTGTTCCTCCTCCCTCCCTCTTCCCAGTCACCCATAGCTTTTCCCACCCCACCTTCTCCTCTCCTCTGAGAGGGTAAAGACTCCCAGGGTGAGTCAGTACAGTCTACCATATCCAGTAGAGGCAGGACCAAGTCCCTCGACAGTATCAAGGCTGAGCGAGGCATTCTGCTGTAGGGAATGAGCTCCAAAAAGCCAGTTCATGCATTAGGAATAAATTCTACTTCCAGAGGCCCGGCAATCTGTCTATGTCATTCCACTGTCCACATTCAGAGGACCTAGTTTGGTCAGATGCAGGTTCACCAGCTGTCAGTCCAGAGTCAGTGAGCACCCAATAGCTTGGGTCGTCTGTCTCTGTGTGTTTTTCCATTATGATCTGGACCCCTTTGCTCATATAATCTCTCCTCCCTCTCTTTGACTGGACTGGGAGGGAGCTCGACCCAGTGCTTAGCTGTGGATCTCTGCATCTGCTTCCATCAGTTGTAGGATGAAGGTTCTAAGATGGTAATTAGGGTATTCTAGAGATTAACTTTCAAAAATCACACAGTTTCATGGATTTTTTGCTAACATTTTGCAATTTAAAAAATGTATATCAAAACAAATAATAAATGCGGAGAACTAAATATTAATGGTATTGTCACAAATTAAACATAAAAGATCAGGTCTAAAGCTTTGTTTCTAACAGCAGCAATTAAATTTGAATGTGAAATGCTAAGGTTTTATAATTTCTTATTGTAAAAGATCCATCCACTGGTCAAGCTTATACAGTGTGTGGTGTACAGGATGGATGATGCACGTGAAGTAATTCAGGGAAGTGTAATAAGGAGACTATTTTCACTGGCAGAGTACCACACAGAAGGGAAGAGTTCAGTCCTCTGGGAGGTCAGTACTCCTGTGGCTTGGCCATTCTGCAGCCCTGAGTGGAAATTAGTGTGAGATATAGAACCCCGGAGGAAAAGCCACCAACCATAAGCTGACACTTTTACTTCAGAATTGGGAGGTAGTGTAAAGAACTGGTAGATATTGCCACACTTCTGCTTTCCCCAGTGTCTGTCATGGACCCCATGATCTTGACCCTTTAGGAGGCAAAATATAAATGATCCAAGAGATGGAGCAGCCAGTATTCATACTTCCAATGGAAAAGAGGTTAGAAGACATGAGGGCATTGAGAAAACCAGTCAAATAGACCTCTCCCAATATCCAATAATTTGTAATAAACTAGTAATTGTAATGCTCTATGTCAGGTGTTTGAAGATGTAACAAAAGTGTGAAATTACTGTGGAAACAGTCATGCACTGAGTTTTTAAAGGACTTTTTATATGTGAAAATATGTACTTGTTCTTGAAAATGTACAATGAACATATGAAATGCATATTGTTTGGAAATGTACCTACTTAATGTTCTTGGCACCTTCATAGTCATATCCCTAAGGATGGGAACCCCATTTTTTTCCTTAGAGTCCCCTTGCCACTAGTGCTTCATCAGGGCAATAACATGTCAGTGCTTAGTTGCTCTGCTGTGTTTAGGGGCATTTATCTCCTGCGGTACCACGTGAGGAAGGTACCTATTTCTAATTCTAGTTAATTTAAACAGTAAATTCAAACCAGTGTCTCTTCTACAGCCTTAGATATCAAAACTAATAAATACTACCTGGGAACTTTGAAAGCACCTAAGCAGAACAGAACAGAGGGAGCACTCATGCTGTGTAGTAAGAATGTAAGGGATTACCTCCAGGTTTTAAAAAAAATAGTCTGACTGAAGAATTCTTCTAAACATGAGACAATCAAACCAATTATTTTTCAGGCTGTAAGTTCAAGGTGGGTTTTTCATTTGATGCTAAGCTTACAAACATCCTTCTAATGAAAACATAGGCATAAAAATCTGTAGTAATTTAATAAATGCCATGATATTAGGTAGATAGAAGCTTGTATGGCTCTTTTGGTGTCACCATCCACTGTAAAACTGTTCACCCTCATTTTAGAACCCAATTCTCTTGTCTTGCTGGTATCCATGATATTATTGAATCTACAGGAATATTGGATTTGAGATATTTTCCCACAGCTATTACACAAGTTAGATCTCTGTGAGAATTAAAAATAATTTTCACATCATTTGGCTTTAACTTCAACAGAATAAAACTTGACTTTCTGACACCTTTATTGACTTTTATTTTAGATGTGTACCTTATAGGACTATAAAGGAAATAATGCATTTTCTCAGATTATTTGCTGTTTATGATAACCATTTTGTTTTCATTAATATAAACTCAGTTTCCATGATAACTAGACTGCTTACAAAAATAAACTTACCATGATAGTTTGATAGGCCCAGTTAGAAATCACACTGTCCTTAGTTGCATGAATGATAAATCTTCTGCAGGAACTTATATGTCCCAGTTAGTTATCAAAAATGCTGACCCTTTTATGGTGGTAAATGGATCTCTCCTCACTAGGTTAATTGAGGATTGGAGATTGGACTCAGCAGGAAACCTGAGAGAGAAAGGCAAACCACACACAATTAGAGTTCCAGTAATGAGGAGTATTAAGTCATTTTAAATTCTCAAAACCCCAATGTGTTGCAAAGGACCTATCATGAAGGCCAGGTTGGGTGAAATTCTTCTCTCATTGACAGGTGGAGAAGTTTTGGATTACCAAAAATCAAATAATAAATAAATAGGAAGAAATATATTTAACATGTAGTCAAGGAGTGAGTGATGATGCTAGATAAATGACTGTCGAAATATAAAATAAAAAGTGAGGGCCTGGCCATGGTAGCACATACCTTTAATCCCAGCATTTATTCGGGAGGCAGAAGCAAGCTGATCTTTGTGAGTTCTAGGCCAACCTGGTCTACAATGAAAGTTCCAGAACAGCTAGATTGTCACACAGAAAGCTAGGGTGTTTTAGAAAAAGAAAGCACAAAAAAGTAGCAAACATTATGAATGAACTGAAACTACCCTTTGTTCAAACATGGAGCTGTGTGGTTCTTATGATGGCCCAGGGGTTCTAGTTTTGATTTGGTCCTTATGAATATAAGTTGGAATCTAGGCTTTTAACCACTATTTCTATATAACAAACCACCTGAAAGATTATTGGGATAAAAACAAAAACTATAGATTTTGAGGATTAGGAATTTCATCAATGTTCCAGTCCTGACTTGGCTATGTCTCAGTATGTCTGGTGCCTCACCTGGAAGGGCACAAAGGTCAACAGTCCCAGTGACAGGACTCTGGAATTATCTGGAGATTGCCTCTGATGAAATGACTCTGTCAGTCTGTGCCAAAAGTGGAGCTGTTATGTAGAGTGTTCATAGAGACGTCCTGTGTCACTAAAGTTTCTTCATCCATGTCGTAGCTCACTGTACCACATGGCTGTCCCAAACCACAAGTAGAATAAACATTACCTTTCCTGATGTATACTCATTCCCTTAGTTATATGAGACTTAGAAGCCAAGGCAGAGTCAATAGCACAGGCATTAGACATTTCTGGTAGACTGATGGCTGGCATGGCTCAAGGATGGAAAATACTACTGTAACAAGTTTTGGAAAAAAAAATAACCTGGAGCATCAGTTATTTACTATAACTATAGGATTCTTAGATTCTATCAATGTCTTGAATTATATTAAACACTTTTTGAATTAAAGCAAATGTATCTGTAAATGATTTTGTCTACTTTTGTTTCTAAATTCTGCTGTATACAAAAAAAATTGAGTATAAAGAAATCAATATACAGACACTTAATCCAAGAAATTGGTAATGAAGAGTCATTCAGGGTAGTGATCTGAGGCAACAGTACATGGTCTGCAGAAAATATCCTGAGGATCAAGGCAATAAATGTAAATGATCATGGAGAAGACAAATACAACTTCAGTGTGCTAGAAACCTAAATTAGGGGAATGTATGGAGCCCTCAAGTAGAGGCTAAGCGACAGTAGTAGAAGGCTTCAGAAACTGATGCTCAAGTGGAATTTTACTGATGGATGCAACTGAGCCAGGAAGGTTCATGATCTGGTGCAAGAACAAAGAAATGAAAGTATAACTGACTCCTGAACCACACGTCCTTCAGTAGCACCCAATTGTAAAGCACATAGGTTTGAAAAGCAATTCCTTGAAACGGCATCAAGAAAATAAAGACTAAACACATTATAAAGAAATAAAATAACATTTGGTAAAGTTTGATATATTACTGAACTATAAAAGCCCCTTCCCAGAGTTTATCTTTAGTTCTTGGGGCAAAATTATGAACAAAGATAATCAGATCAGAAGAGCCAACGGTAAAGAAGGACTTTAGCAAACAGTGCCATCTAGACATAGCAGGACCATCATAATCATCTGTATATGGCCATTGTGATCATCAGCTCAACCACTAGCTGAGAGTTACTTGGAAATCAATGGCTTCTGGGGAAGGGAAATGTAGTGTTCTTCATGGGTATGGTTTGTGGTATCCTTCAGGGATGGCCCTACACATCACATAGTGATGGCACTAACTAAACTCAGTAAGTTATCAAGAAAATGATATGAAGTCAGGATGGAAGAATGTTCAAGGGGAAGTGAGGGAAAAGTTAGAGGGGGGATGAATAGTAGGTATAATCAAAGTGCATTGTATACACATTATACAGTTCTCAAAAAATAGGTTAAATAAACAAACTAAATTTTAAAATGTGTTTGCAAATAAAACAGTGTGGTATACTAAATATTTCAATGCATTCTTTTTGTTATAATTTTTAAATCATAAAGAAATAAATCTATCATATGACCCAGATATACCTCTTTTTAGCATATACCCAAAGGATTCAACATATTAATCTAAAGATATTTGGTCAACCATGTTATTATTGGTATATAGACAATAGCTAGGAAATGAAAGCAATCTAAATATCCTTCAGTTGATGAATGGATAAGGAAAATGAGGCATATATACATAATGTATTTCTATTAAGTATAAATAAAAATTAAATATTTCATGACTAATTCCCAGTAAATAAGTGGAGCCCAAAAATATGATACATGTTGTTTCTTGTTTGTTGATCACAAGTCCACATCTTTAGAAGTGAGTATATAACCTGTAGAAGCCACAGAAGCCAGGAAAATAGAAAGAGGCTGTCAGTGGGAAGAGATAAGTGAGCTTGGGGTAGAGGAAAGGAGGATGGCAGGACACCAGACATGAAGGAAAAATAGGAAAAATGAAAGGGGAGGACCACTAGTCATGATATGAACATTGTGGTAATATATACAACATATATATAATTTAAAAATCTATTTATTATATATTCAATTTATTTAGTATATATTAGATGTATTTATGCCACTAGAATGAACAGTTGCCTCACCAAAGAACCACCATCTACTCAAAATCCCCAGTACCGGTCATAAGAAACCTCCATCAACATTATTGTACAAGGGAGTTCCCTAAAACAATATAGGCCATTGCCTTTGCCCTTAGTCGCCCAAAGAATAAAGGTAAAACCCTATTGCTGAAGTCACCATACTTGAGGCAAATGGCAGCACTGAGCTGGAAGTGAACCTGAAGGCTCCTCTCTGAAGATGAGCTCCCATCATATCAGACAGGCTATGAAAGCTGCCAAGGGAAAAACATAAGCATTAGTCTTATCTAGTAATAGAGCCTATGAACAACAACAGTGACCAGTATGGTAGAGTATATGTCCAAAGGTACAATAATGACTGATACATTTTAAGAGTAACTAACAGATATTTAATTGGAGAAAAATGTGGGAGAAAATTTATGTATAGTATCATAAACATAATTAACTATTTTTGAATGGTAAGATCATGGACCCTAGAGAAAACATTCTCAAAGACTATATTGCAAAACATTTTTTATACTCCACTGAGATTATAGTTGCTAATCATATGTATGCTAGAAAATAACAAATAAATGTTCAAGTGTGATCACTACCAAGAATATAAACACTTGAAACAATATTTATGTAAGTCTAAGATATATGTATCTACAATGGATACAAACATTAAAATATATTATATACTATAAAATATAATTTTAATTTGTCAGTTTAAAAAATACACAGTAGTATGAATGTCAAAAGAAAAATAATAAAATGGAGAAAGATATGTTATATTAGCACAGATTCAGTGGGACTGGAGATATGGCCATACAAGCATGAGGTCCTGAGGTTGGAGCTCCAGAACCCTTGAAAAGGACAGGCATATCTGAAACCCCAGTACTGCCATTGTAAAATGGAAGGCAGAGAAAGAATATTCTGAGAAATTTAAATGTCACCTAGTCTAACTTATACAGTGGTAAGCATAGAATTAAAATGAGATAACCCAATGTTATCAACCTCTGACCCCCATTCAGAAACCATTGTACTGTGTGCTCTTGCCAACATCACATATTATAAATCAACATGCACACATACACACCCCACACACATATCCATTCACAGGTCCCTCACACACACTCATATACACATATACATGTAGTATGAAGTTTGAACCAGACTAGCCCCAAGATCTGGAGTCCCAAAGTAACAAACAAAAACTTGTATTAATTTTATGCTGACTGACCTAGGGCCCAGGCATATTACTTGCTAACTCTTTACTCTTAAACTAACCCATAATTCTTATTTTATTCATCCTTTCCTCTGAGCTGCATAATTGTTCTTTGCATCTGCTGGCTTTTCCTGGCATCTCTCTGGTATCTTTGTGGCATCTCTGTTGTGTCTCTGCTCTGCTCTGCTCTTCCTGTTCCCAGAGTTTTCTTAGTCTGCCAGCCCCACGCACACTTCCTGTCTGCCTTTGGCCAATCAGCTTTTAATTAGACCAGTAGGAGGGATAAATACTTACAATGTATCAGAACATAATCTCACTATATTTCCCCTTTTTTCTTTTTAAAACAAGAACCTTTAATCTAATTTCTTTTGTATAGTTATTTTTTTCACCATTATCTATAACAACTTATAACCAACACTCTAAATGAAGACAAACATCCATAATCCATTTTTTGGGAATGTGTGCGTAGTTCTCTGGGCTACTTCCTGCTGAATGGAGGTACTGGCAATCCCGTGGGAACACAGAGAAAGATTTTAGGATTATGAACAAGTCTTTAGTGGAGCAGTCTCTAAGGGTGGGTCATCTCAGCCAGTCTCCTTGAAGTTGTTTCAGATGCAGAGCTCAGAGGAAACTGCAACAGAGGTGCTCTGAAATTCTGGATCATCAGGGCTGTTTCCATTGGAGACTTTGCAGGAGATCTTCCTCTATCAAACTCTATTTTCTTTAAGCAGGAATAAATCCACAGGCTCTCATTTCTGTGGAAATAAAAAGAAAACCTCTTCTCCAAAGTAGCATATGTTTTTGTCTCAATTTTAAAGTCAACTCATTTACAAAATATACAGGTTGGATTAATCCAGGAGTATTTGTAATCAAACGGCTTTTATCAGCTTTTACTACTTCATTTTCAGTCAAAACCTTAAGGAAAAAACAATAACATATATTATCCAGACATTCTTTAAAATTTCCATCTTTACATGGCTTATTATTTGTTTTACTCTATTTCTTTTTTAAGGACTTTATATTTTTTCTTTTCTCTCTCAAGCATACTTATATTTTTTAACACACTCTAAACCATTTAGAGTTTTTTTTAATCTCTGATTTTTTTTTCTTTTTTTTTTTTTTCTGTTTCTGACCACACCTTTGCTTGGCTAGGGTGGCTGACTCCACCCAGCTCCCTCTATTTCTTTCTGTTTCTGAGAATAACTTTAATCTGCCAAGGTGTGGCTAAGGATTAAAGGCTTCACTAGGGGGGCTAGCTGGCTCCACCCATCTTCTAGTCTAGCCTCATAGGATTTTTTCTTTTTAGAAGAGGTACTTATAGAACCCACAGTTACCACTCTGGGGAATTTTAGGGTCCATATAATCACCATATAAAGCACTGCCATCTACTGCTCATGAATTCTAAGTATTTGGCAGCAGGACCTCTTAAAAGACTCACAAGTGTTTTGCCTCTAAGGCTGAATCAGGAAGTTTTTTTGTTTTTTTGTTTTTTTTTTTTTAAAAAAAAAAAAAAAAAAAAAAAAAAAAAAAAAAAAAAAAAAAAAAAAAAGCTGCACCTCTGCTTACCTCCAGCAAACAGAGTTTTCCCAAGAAAATGTTGCTGCTACTAACAAGCAGTATTTAACTCTGTTCCCTTTTTGTTTATATACACAGAAAGTTTAAATCCATCATATTCGATTTGTTGCTTACATCTAGGCCCCTTTGAGACTATAGGAAATGGACATGTTGCAGCTCTGAAAGCCCACCATTTTGTAATTCAAACCCACACAAAACACCAGAGTTGCTCTGAACCAAGGCTCACTTGAGAGACACAACTTGGAAGCTGCTTTTGACTCTGTTTCTGTGCTCTAGAACTCTTTTTATGCTTTTCAAGGCTTTACATGGGTATAGATGCACTATATTGGGCTGCCATTTGTAGTATTATGTTTTTGACCTGTCCAGCCTGTGTTCTAGACTCGCAGTCCCCCAGAAACACAGACGTTTGTATTAACTTCATGTTGATCAGCCTACGGCTTTGGCATATTGCTGGCTAGCTCTTACTCTTAAATTAACCCATAATTCTTTTCTTGTTCAGCCATGTGTTTCAGTACCTTTACACAGAACAGCATAGTTGTTCTCTGCATCTGCTGGTTTCTTCTGTTTCTTTGGCATTCATTGCTCTGGCATCTCTGCTCTGCTCTTCCTATTACCACAGTTTTCTTAGTCCATTAGCCCAGTCCACACTTCCTGTCTGCCTTTGACCAATCAGCTTTTATTAGACCAGAAGGGACAAATATTTACAGTGTATCAAAACATAATCCCACTACATGTACATGTATTACACCTATACACACACACATCTTACATACATATCACACACTATGATTAAAACAAGTACAGACTTTCCTTTTTCCATTTTATTATTGTTTTTTTTAAATATCTTTTTTATCAATGTTTCCCCCTGCTCCCCCTCCCTTTCCTCATCCCAGTCCCTCCCAGTAAGACTTTAGTCTCTCCCCTACCCCCAAAGGGCAAGAAGTCCCAAGGTGGCTCAGCTCAGCATGGCACATCCACTCCAGGCAAGCCCAATTTCCTCATCCCAAAGTCAGGACTGGGTTAGGTGTTCCTCTGCAGGGAATGGGCTCCAAGGTGCCAGCCCATGCTCAGGAACACAGTCTGATCCCACCCCTTGAGGCTCCACATACTGCCCATGCCAAGGGACAGTTGCCTACCACTGGAGGGCCAAGCTCCTTTTCCCGATGAATCTCCAGCAGCTATTCTTGATTCAGTGAGCTCCCCAAAGTTCCAGCCATCACTGTGGGAATTTTCTTCATAATCCCTTTCCCCTTGCACATTACAGACTCTCCTCCCCTGCTCTCAGCTGAACCAGGAGCTCAGCCCGGTGCTCATCATATTGTTGCAGTACTGTGGCCCTGATGATTCAAATTCAGAATTATTTATATTTCAGAAAGTAGAAGTAATGTGTGCAATATATTACATATGCTGATATCATTGCATGGAAGTCATTGACCCCATAAAGAGAATCATACATAGGTGTAACTAGCTTCTTGTTACTTTGGCTTGAGGTTGGACTGTTTGCTTATTTCTGACCCAAAACTTGTGAAGAAACAATTGGTTTCAGAGTCTGGTGATTGGAAGTTTATAAAAATCAGAAATTACAGAGCTTCTGAATTTTAAAATTTCAGAATTACTCTAAAAAAAGAGTTGTAGAAAATGTATTGTCCAACATGTGATGAATTCTTGGAGAGAAGCTTATCATTGACTTGGATCCAAAGAGAAAGATGAAAACATTTTTTAGAGACCCATGCTCTGTGCTAAGGAATGTCATTCAATCTAGAACTAGAAAAATTAAGATGTGAAAATACATGACCAGGAAGGAGTCAATCATGCCACTGCAGAAGACACACGGTTAGAATTATGATTTGTCCTTTTTGTAAAAAAAAAAAAAGAAAAAATCTTGATATTTCTAATGCTTCACAGAAACTATATTTCATGATAGTTTTACTCGTGAAACAGAAGGCTTACCTTTTATATGTCACATGCTATTTCTGTGATAAATATAGTCACATTTTGTCCTAACAGAATCATTTTTATCAATTCATGCATTTCCTACTCAGACTCAGTTATGTGTATTTAACTTCCAAAGTGCAGTGTGTAGAAATAGCTCTTGAAATGGGAACAACTAGTTTGAGAACATTATATATCACAGGAAAGAATATAATTGGGATTTGAATGGAAAAGAATAATCACCACACAGCCATAGCTAATCAGTACTTACTGTCTTAGAGTCACCTACTATCTTAGGGTTTTAGTTGTTGTTACTACTCTTGTTTGTTTTCTGTGAAGAGACACCAGGACCATAACAACTCTTACAAAGAAAACGTTTAATTGGAGTGGTTCCCTTGCAATTTCAGAGGTTCTGACCATTACCAGCATGGCAGAGAACATAACAGTGTGCAGGTAAATTTAGTACTGGAGTAGCTAAAAGCTACTTGCAGAAAACAGGAAGTTGGCTGAGACACTGGGCAGTATCCTAAGAACAGGAAACTTCAAAGCCTGCCTCCACAGTGGCACACTTCCTCCAATAAGGCCACACCCACTCTAAGAAAGCTGTATGTCCTAATAGAGCCACTTCCTATGATATTATGGTGGCTAATTACATTAAAACTACACCTACTCTATTTGAATAAATAGAAATCACACCAATGTTTACATCCTTGTAATCTTATGAGTATGCATGAATTATGATTCAAGCAAATATGTGTATGCGGTTTAAGTTGATTCTGCTCTAAACCAGGATTTAGTAATGTCTATGAGTTTGTACCAAAGGCATGTAACAGTTCATTTAACAATGTCATGTGCCATGGAACCTAATTAATCAGTCAGCTGATGGTCTTATTTCTAGAAAATAATTGCTTCGTTCTAATCATAATTTTAAAGAACTAAACAGATGATTAATGTCCTCATTATAAAACTTCTCACCCTTCATTTATGCAATAAAGGGTCAAAACAAGGAAGTTCATGAAGTAAATTGAGAGTAAATGATGAAATAGTGCTTATAAGAGAAGTTTATTTGTAGAAATGTTTGAATGATGTTAGATCCCCAAATAGTGACCTGTATAAATGCATTTCCCTATTGAGAGTAAATGATGAAATAGTGCTTATAAGAGAAGTTTATTTGTAGAAATGTTTGAATGATGTTAGATCCCCAAATAGTGACCTGTATAAATGCATTTCCCTATTGCTTGCTGTGTAACACTCTGAAAATACCCATTTTATGTAAATGAGTTCATTGCCAAGCTGATAATAATTCTACACTAGATGCCTTATATAGATCATCTATCTTGATCTTCAATCTATGAGCAGAACAAATATGTCACTTACCTCATAAATAATCAGCCTATATTTCATCCTATGAACACTGATTACCATCAAGTGAAACTTAGAGAGGCATATATAGCTATTTAATATTTCAGAATATTTCAAGATGAAATCCTCCTTGGCATGTCAACCTTTATGAATATTAAAAAGTGAAGCCATGTAGCTATGCCTTCATTGGTGAGAGAATCACCATTATTGATAGCAGTTGAGCACTTTATATGTAGTAGACATTTAAGAAGTTATCACAAGTTATATCTTTAATACTTGGGGGATATAAATTTTTACCAATAAAAGTGTGGACACTGGAGTACAAAGGGATTAAATGATTTTCCCCAATGGCATTTACATAAAAGATCATCTTTCAACTTTTACATTGAAATAATCTGTCTCATACCAGTGGGTAAAATAATAAAATGATATATTCCTATACATAAGTCAGACAATGAAGTCTTCACTGTTTGTCACCCTTGAAACTGAACTCTGTCTCTCATAGTTGAGTTAGCTTTGAGTGGGAGATTCCCATCTCTTGTTCTCTACATAATGAAACAGAAAATAATGAGATTAGTTTCTCATCTTTATGCCTGTCTTTCCTATCACATTGTGTCTTTACTTGATGCTACAATTAATCTAGACACTTGATCATCAACCAAAGAAAAATTCTTTAAGATTTGCCCCTGTTTCTTGCTCCAGATTTAACATGGATGGCTACTCCAAGTACCATCTCCCTGTAGGAAGCAGAAGCAGTCACGATTTCTCTTGTCTGAGTTTTGACTAGTATTTCCCTTAAGGCTCCCCCATTCCTTCTGACTTGGGCAATGGCTGCTAACTCTAACATATTAGTGTTATTAGTATTAGTATTTAGTACTCAGCAAGTAAAACAAAAATAACGAAAGAATTATTTCATACTTGTTTAATTGGTTTTCTGCTACACTGTTATTCCCACCAGAATATTTTCAGTTTCTTCTATTTAATTTTTATTTGATATTTTACAAAATACACAAAGGCTTTTGTTTTGCTATTTTGTGACTTTATGGTCATTATGTCATTACTTTGCACAGCTGGGGATAATGAACATGAAAGAGTACTTGGGAGATGAGTGAGGAGGGACACATACTGATGGTTTCTGGGGGGAAGTACAAGGAATAGACACATGGAATCATTGCTTAAGCCCTACTAGCAAATACATTTTCAAAGAGGTAAAAGTTTGCAAATTTGATGCTGTGTTGGAAAATTTATTTTTCATTACTAGAAATAACAGAAGATTCCTTTGATTAGAGAACACTCAGGAAAAGCCATCAAAATCTATAGGTTAAAATAAAAATAGTAAGATCTTTGGTACAGAGTTTTCCCTTCCTCCACTCCAGTAATGATCCATTAACATTCCGATTGTTACTGAACAATACACAGATCCTGTGTTTTGTACTCATTAACCTGAACAATCTTCATGGCTTTGTAAACAGGGGTTTTCCACAGAGCTGATGAAATTTAACAGAAAGAATTCAGCATCTAGAAGTGAACATGGAAATAAAGGAAAATCTAACTAGTAATTCGAGGCTGGGTGCTAAGCTGAAAATTCATCTATGTTTGACATTTTTGTTTTACATATTTCTGTCAATACAGAAATTGAGATTGCAGAGTAGACGTAGGAAAACGGTTAAGAATGACTTCCTAATCAATATTATATATATCTACATGTCATTTTTATGTTATTGCATCAATTTTAACATGTTAATTTGCTTAACTATAGCAATTACTTTTCTATTTGTAAATATAAAAACACCATGCTGGATTTCTTATATATAAAATAAAAATGAAATATAATTTTAAAGTGACCTTAAGCATAATAGTATGTCTATAGTTTCATTTCGTTATCACAAAAAACTACTGTATCATTATATTTCTTTCCTTTATCCTGTTGTTTAGTAATGTTGAAGTCAAAAGAACCAATGAATTCTGCATAAATGTGGCCTGGTTACTCAATTCTCGATTATTATTATATCTAATATTTTATGAAATATAAAAAGGAAGGTTTCTCAACATGGTTATTATTATAGAAGTGCTAATTAAAATTAGAACATTATTGGTGATTTAGAGCTTATTTAGTGCTGTGGACATAGTAGATATAATTTTTTAAGAGCTGGCACATATACAAAATCTGAATTTTCTTATCATTTACTCAAAGAATATCTAGTTAGTAGCTTCTATGTTTAAATAACTTCAACACCAGTAAATATTTGAAATATAAATGGAGAATAATTGTCATTTAAGGAACAAGAACTTCATCAAAGTAGATTGTCATAATTTTTAACTAGAATCATTTACATCAAAAAGGACATAGTAATTGTTTTTGTGTGGGATTCTGTTCCATTGTTTTCAACTCCATCAGATGTCTTTTAAATATCTCATATCTTCTAGAAAAAAAAATGCTTCTATATTCTTGATACTGACTTATAATACTCTCTTCATTAACTTCTTTTAATCTATCATTTATTCATTCATTCAACAAATATTTGCTAAACACTTGTTAACTCTCATGGGATTTTTTTATTGTCTATTTTTTTTATGTATGCTATGGGTTAAAATTTTATACTAAGGTATCCCAAAATTAAATGGATTACACAGAGAAAATCTTGCCTTTTTTTTACACAAGTGACAGGGGATGGTGGATACACTTCATTCTACTTCTCCACTAAAAGACTCAGGCTAGTGGGAGGCTGTCACCAAAATGAGTTGTCCAAAGTGTGATTATTCACTGATATTTTCCAGCCAGCATTAGGAAAATTCAATGGAAGTAGAGAAAAGGGAATTGACTTCCACATAAACTGCAATGAATGTGTAGTAACACTCTGCATGTGGCCACAGTTATATAAGGTACTAGACTTTGAGCCACTCAGTTTCTTAGGAAGGAGAGGACTGGCCATTTTAGAGGAGATAAATAAGTATTCTATTATTAGATCCTCTGGTCATCAAATGGGATTTTTCTTTCCTTCTGTTGTAAGAGAAATACCCATCTTTTCTACAATGTAGATTATCTCAGCTTCTAATTACTGAAGTTAGCTCAAAATTTACCACCACCAAGATGTATAGATCTCCAAGATCAGAGGCGTCTTGCCCTCTCCCCGTACAAAAGACCCAGTATATGGCTTTTGGGAATCTATTCCCTATAGAGAGATACCTTACTTAATCTTGATACAAGGGGCAGGGACTTAGTCCTGCCTCAACCTGATGCCCCAGGCTTTGATGACTCCTTGTGGAAGGCCTTATCCTCTTTGAGGAGTGGAAGGAGGAGGAGGAAGCTGGGGGATGAGTGGGAGTAGGGAAGGAATAGGAACTGTGGTTGGTTAAGTTTTAAAAAAAAGTGGAAATTAAAAAATAAAAAATAAAGAAGACCCAGAATAAAAGGGCTAGAAAGGAACAGAGTAAATGTTCTAAAAACTATGATTATGAAAACAGAAGGAGACAGTAAAGACTCAGTGGAAATAACAGCTATGAAATCGAGCCAGTTGGAAGTGGTAGGTAATGAAATAAGCCTCTGATTAGTGCATCTGGCAATTTCGATTCTCTTTTCTGGGAGTCACGCCAGCTCTCCTGGGAGGCATCTCTTTATCCTCTTGGTGAATGGATGTATCCATGTGCATATCTGAAGTGAGTACAGTAGCATTTGTCCTTTTTGGAGGCTTTACAATTTGTATAGTATCCTCCCTTCTGGTGAATGATCAGAGATGCAGGGATTCTCCTGGGAATCATCAATGTGGAAGAACCTAATAGAAAAGTGTGAGGATACCTTAAGGCAATATTAGTTATTTCCTGTTGAAATATAGAAAACTTGACTTCTCAATAAGGTCTACATTTCCAAACCCTTTATCAATTTAAATTTTAGAACACAAACTAGGTAGAGACAACCTCTTACAACAAAGTATTCCTCACCTTCATTTTTTCATTTTTTTCAACCACATTAAGCACATACATTTTTCTTAACAAACTGAGGTAGGCAACAGTGTAGAGCAAAGTTTCTTCTCATGGTAAGTCTGAAGCTGAGGTGTCATCCATGGTACAGACTGTGAGTCTTCAGACTTTGCCTCTATTCACAGAGTCAATGATGGGTCATCACTAAGAAGGAGTAGGCACACAAATCCAAGAAAAAGACGTTGTTCTTCATTTTGAAATGATCTCAGTTTCCACATTACATCTGCACACATCTTGAGTTTCTTCACTGCTTCACAAAGCTACATATCGAAGTGAGGGTATCTGGTCATAACAATTGTTTCCAGAACTTTTGTCAAAGAAAGTCCTTTCTTATGGGAATAATACTGAGGGAACAAAGGCACATGCCCTACAAAGTCCATTATGATAGTGAGCCATCATTTTCTATGGTACCCCATAATGTCTCATAATCTGAAAGTGACAATTCCCTCCTGGTGTAATTATGTCTTTCATGTGAAACAATAATTATATTTTCTTTGTCAAAAGTCTCTCTCATGGCAACTCCTTCCAGCCCTCCTTTGTCTTCCTCAGTCCAAATCTTGATGACAATCCAATGATCTAGACCACTAACGGCCCCAGATAGTATTCAACAATACTGTCTCAATACAGTACACTCCATGAAACAATCAGACATTCACTCAACAAAAAGCTCTTACCAATGTCAGCAATTTTTCCTGTAGGTGTTGCTCATTAAATAACTTTATTACGTTTGCCACATTACGAGTCTCAGAAAATTGACACAATTGCTATCAGGAAGCTGCTGATTCTGTATGTGGACCTTGAATTGGTTTGTATTGTTGTTTTTTTTAATGTTTATCTTTAGTTTTAGCATATGTGTGTTGGGGGGGATGGTACATATAGATAAATGCAGGTGTCTACAGAATGCAGAAAAGAATGCCAGATCACCTGTAGCTCTAGTGAGAGGTGCTTATGAGCCACCTGAGAAAATACATGCAACCAAATGTCTTTCTGTTTCTCATTTAGTTTCTAAAGCATAGGAGTATTTATTTTCTTTCTGTGCCTTGACTTTCAAGGGAGTCTTAAATTCCTGATTTGTTGATAACTAGAGGAAACTCTAGAAGAATAAGAACAGTATTCACAACATACATAATTTGAACCTTTTCTGCATTTCTTACAACCTATACCCATATTCAGCTCTTGCACAGTTTGATATTTGGTATGAAATCACTTTCTTATCACAGTGCTTTGTACCTAAAAAGGATTTGGGGCTAGGCATGAGGCTCCCTGATAGAATGCTTATTTACAAGCTAAATCTTTAGAGTTGTCAATTTAGTCATTTTTAGGCAAAATATCAAGTTATTATAAATATGTAAAGCCCATAGTAATAATAAAGATGTAAGAATTATCAAAATGTTAACTTTTCTATTTTTGCGTATTATTTTTAAAATGTCTAAGTTAAATAAAACCACTCATTTGCATGCTGTTTATCCTCCTATAGATATTTAACCCTTGTGTATCATAAATCTTGAGAAGCTCTCATATGCCAAATGTTGCTATAGAAAATCAGTCGGGACAATACTAGAAAATAAAGAAGGAAGAACAAAATGCTCAAATGCACAAATGGGAAACAGCTGCTAAGAAAATGAACTAATGTGCATTGTGTGTTTTTCATGATAATATGCTGTGATTGGCAAGTGCCAAAAGGAGCAAGCAGGGGAAACATGATTGAGTGCTAGTCAGAAGAATGATCAGGAGACCCCTTGTTAGTGACATAGTTAAATTCTGGAAGAATGAGGACAGCAGAATACTTAGAAAAAGTATTTTTCTGATAATAGGTCAGCAAATGTAAAGATGCTGGGACCATAGCATGTCTTGAATTGAGTAAGAAAGCGGGAAATTGGTAGAGTGGTGCCTGAAATAACAGATTTTTGTAAAGGTTTTTTTTTTTCCTAAAGAATATTAGGAAAACATCTGTGGACTTTGAATTGAGAACTCAGATGATTTAACATATCTGTGATAATCACTGCTATGCAGAAAATAGGCAAAAGCAAGGTATAACAAGCAGTAAGCAGGATGCTGAATCATTTGAAAGTGAAATGGAGAACAGCTGCAATTCGGAAATGTTGGAACATGTTCAGGCTCTGTACATATTTGCACGTAGAAATTAAAAAATTTGTTGTTGGGTTAAACATTACACATGAGATAAAAGAGAGAAGCCCACACCTTGTCATTTTAGTGACACTAACATGTTTCCAGTGATACTAACAAAAGAGTGTAAGAGAAACAAGTATGAGGTGAGAAGAAAATCATTTTCATTTTTGAATTTGGAAAGGTTCATTGTGGCAAATAAATAGAAATGTGCACTAAGCTATCATATACTTGAAAGTAGAGGGGAGGTGCCAATGGTGAAGATATAGTTGAGAAGCCATAAGAATAAAATAGATGTCTAGCTTCAGACAGGTTGTCTTTGAAGTTAGAAAAGATGGAGAAAATTTCTATTACATGAGAGTGGGTTGTGGGGAAATGGGAAGTTTATTAATTGAAAAAAGTGAAGAAATGAATTAGAAATATCTCAATGCAAGGAAAATATTTAAAGGAGCATAAAGTGGCCAATGATGTCAAACAACTTTAGAGGAAAATTACAATGAAGTCTTACTGTGTTTGAACATATCAGAATCTGGACAAGAATTTTTTTCAGTAGGTGCATAGAAATAGAAGCCCAATGTCATCAAAAGAAAGAAAGGGGACTGTGAATGCAAAGAATTAGTAAAACCATCTCTTCAGGAAGTGTTGCTGTGGAAGCTCCCATAGAGAGGGCTAGTCACTGCAAAGGATGGATGTTCATTGAAATGAGACCTGTAAGAGGGAAGCAGCAATGCTGCTGTAGGACCAAATAAGAAACAACTGTGAGTAAGAAACACTGTAGTCCTTTGAAAAGAAATGAACACAAGTGCCATCTAGTAGTTATGTAATATAAAAATGCTGAGTGAAAGTAAATAGCTTAAATATTTGTCAAGTCTCTAGACTAGAAAAGAAGATGTATATTTTTAATGTTGCCAGTAGGAAAGGCCACATATCAGATCACCAATTTGTATAGCAATGTTTTCTCCAAAATAGACTCTATATCTTTCCTTTTATCAACTTTTGAAGTCTTAGACTTGTGTTTGAGAGAAAATTTAATTTATCAAATAGAAAGGTGGAGATGAAACAGCACCAAAATAAATGATAGGTAGATGATAGATGATAAATAGATAGATGAAAGAAAGATGAAAGATAGATAGATGATAGATAAATAGAAAGATAGATGATAGATGATAGATAGATAGATAGATAGATAGATAGATAGATAGATAGATAGATAGAATTATAGTACTTCTTGTCAATATTTTTTCTCACTGTATTTTTCTCACTGAGCATATTTTTAGAATGGCGTTTTATGCCCAGAGGTTACTAGGATAGTACACATGTTTGACTTTGATTTTCTTGTAAAGTTCTAGTTTTGATTCTCCTGCTTACAGAACATTGATTCCTGTCTAAATCTGTTGCAGTGTGCCTGAATACTATGACTATGGTCATGGAGTAAATGAGGATGCCTATGACAGCTACGGTAAGGCCTTTTCTTTACTATGGTTATGAGATCAGAACTACCATCTGTCACTGACAGCTCAGAAATTACTTATATCCACCTCCCTGCCACATTTTCACAGAAGTACTGGCTACATTGATTTATGTAATTCCACAGTAAGATTTGACTTACAGAGCCAGTGCAGAAAATTGGACAGATCAATTTTGATCAAAATTTCAAAAGAAATTAATCACAATCATAGATCATTTCTGCAGCATTTGTGAGCAGACAGAGCTGCCATGTTTCAGCATGCCCATTGTTCAAATCTTTGTTGTAATCTCAATACTGTATCTTTCTTTTTGCCGCAAAGATATCAGTATAATCTACATTTAAAATATTTTTAGATCTGGAAGTGCAGATAATTTTTGTTATATAATAATATTCAAATTAGTTCTATATCATCTGTAGCTCTTAAATTCAAAATAACACTTGTCTTCCAGGCATTAGCATTTGTTAAAAATATTAGTCTATGAAGTTGATCTCAAAATATAACATTGAATGTCACTTAAAGCTAACCATAATTCTATATAGTAAACACATGCTGAGTACCTGTGATATATCGACACAATACATTTTGATGGATATGGCTCTATAAAATGTTCAGTTAGCAGGTTAACCTTGAAAATGATATTTAGACATTTATATTCTTGCAATTTGTATTGAAAGTATACAAAGACCTCCATTTTCTCTTATGGAGAAGAGAGAAGACAATGAAGTTATCCATGTGCTTGAAGTTCCAGATCATGAAAGTGTAGTGCTATGTCAGTATGGACAAAGAAAGATGCATAGTGTGGTACAGGGGGAGAACAAGGTGCAGAAGACCATGTTGGGGATGGAAAGCACAGATCATGAGGTAGGGGAAGGACAGCACAGCTGGTCAGGTTGGGGCGGGGGGCACAGGTGGTCCTGTGAGGAAGTAAAGAATAGAGATGATAATGAAGAATGAAGTCATCTTTAGAAACAGTCATTACTTAGTAACACCATGGCACACCAGCAACAGAAAAAAAACAAACAAACAAAAAACAAAACAAAACAAAAACAAAAACAAACAAACAAACAAAAAAAAAAAAAAACGCTATGACCAAGGTCAAGCAAATCTTATGGTCTGATGGCTGTTATATAACTTCTTTCATACTTATGCATTTATGTTGACATTTTAAACAATTAATCCCATTTTATCGAGGAAACCCAATGACAGAGGTGAGTCATTGTGAGAGTATAGCTCTAAGACTCCCTTTCTATTTTTTTGAAAACTGAATCAATACTTGTACTTTGACTCACTACCATTGCCATGTGTGAGTGCCTATTCTTGACCAAGAAAATCCTAATGAAGCCTAGATATAATGCAAATTGGAAAGTATGAGATCCAGGAGTACAGCTTACTTTAGCCACTTGACTAAAGTATCTGAGGATGGGGAGTTCAAAGGGGAATGTGAGGGTTATCGATATATTCCATATGAAAAGATCTCCAGCATTATCCTCTGTAGAACATCTTTACATATTGCCTGTACTTTGCAGATGAGAAACTAAGACTGTAGCATAAAATGACTTTTTCTCAGTGGAATATTTAACATGAAACCAGAATCCCAAAGTGTTTTTATCCCCCCCCCCCCAAATGAAAGCATTGATTCTCTAGGAAAGAAGAGGACCCACCACTCTTAATCTTGGCTGGCAGGGTCATCACTGCCCAGCTAGGCTGAGATAGAAGACTGATCATCCCATGGCATCCATATTTATACAGGAATCAAACCACATTTTTTGACCAGTCAGTGACTGAAGATGATAGACGAATAAGATATGAACATAGTTTTCTGCTTTTATCAAAGAGGATGCTAACGCACAGATTTCTTTGGTAATCTTGAATCCAGGATCATCTGACACCAACCCTCCCACCATTTCTCTCAACTTTAACCCCATGAGTTAAGGTCATGAACCTGAGGTGAATCAGAGTATATTAGTTAGAGTGTCTATTTCTGTAAAAAGAATACATTACCACAGCAACTCTTATAAAGGTAAAACATTTCATTGAGGCTGGCTTACATTTTCAGAGGTCTAGTGAATTATCATCATGTCAGGGAGCGTGGCAACTGTGTGCAGGCAGATCTGGTGCTGGAGAATTAAGCATCTTGATATAAAGGTAACTGGAAGTAAACTGAGACACTGGGTGTGGTTTATCATATATGAGATCTCAAAGCCCACCTCCACAACCAAGCACTTCCTCCAGCAAGGCCACACACATTCCAACAAAGTCACGCCTTCTAATAGTGTTCCTTTCAGTGGGGACCATCTTCTTTCAAACCACCACACAGAGGCAAGGCCAGTGCTATATCTGCCTGGCCTCAGTGGTGGTTTGAATGAGAATATCCCCTACAGACTCATATGTTTGAATACATGTTACCTAATTAATGAAACTGTTTGAGAAGGATTGGGAGGTGTGGCCTTATTGA
This sequence comes from Phyllotis vaccarum, assembly GCA_033318265.1. Classification (NCBI taxonomy): domain Eukaryota; kingdom Metazoa; phylum Chordata; class Mammalia; order Rodentia; family Cricetidae; genus Phyllotis; species Phyllotis vaccarum. Next base: position 46,530,491 of record JARWLC010000008.1, on the reverse strand, counting down.
AGGTGGTATGTCACTGGGTGCAGGCTTTGAGGTTTCAAAAGATTCATACTATTCCCAGTATGATCTCTGTCTCCTATATACTTATCAAGATGTAGTTCTCATCTGTTTGTGCCTATGTCTATCATGGTCTCTAACCCTGTGAAATCGTTAACCCAAATTAAACACTATTTTTTATAAACTGCTTTTGCTATGGATTCTTGTCACAGCAATAGAAAATACAACAACCCCTAAGATTTACCTTCTATTAATGTCCCTCCAAAAGTCAATGATGACAGTGATTAGAAAGGTCTGAATAAGATAGTCAAATTGACTGTCTAGAACAATAGATAGTCCTAGGCTAAGGTTGTGCCTTCTGTCTTTTCCCTGTTCATCAAAGAAGGCATCAAAAGACAGAAATCAGCAGAAAGACATTGAACTCAGTGAGAATACCACTTCGATATTGTCAGCGTTGTCTGACAGAAACCTCACTGGTCTTACTCCAAGAACTTTCTTGAACTATTACGGAGATCCTATGTACTGCACAATATGTAAGCAGCAATGGAGAGACATGGCTGCCACCCTCACGACATCATAGATATCATCACCAGTGATGCTGTGGAAGCTCAGCTAGTATAAAAGAAACATTTGAGTATTTCAGTAAATAATCATCTAGCAAGGAAAAGATATAAACTTAGCTTTTAAAATCTTTATTCTCCTTTTTTCACATAGGTTTTGGGAGGTGTTAGCTTTATGATGGTGTACAAAGTAGACATTTTTTCCATGGCTCCCGTTTTTTCATGTTCAGAAGTAGATGGCTGGATATATATTATATCATATTATAGTCTTTATGAGTTTAGAGTCTAGAATTCGGAAACCAAGTGTTCCAAATTGGTATTGAACTCTACAGTGTTAGAGAACATTACTCATTTAAAAATGTTTTTTAAGTGGCTATGAAATGTAAGGAATGTTCTCAGTGGTGGGAATATTACAGTGAAAAATCTCCCAAAGCTTCAAGAAACATCTTGAAATTTCATTGTAGTCCTTATTTTTCATACTTGGGATGTCTGTTTGGTAGAAATAGCACCCATCTTTCCTCTATGAACTCATGTGCGCTGGAATCAGAGCTGTTTTGGTGATATTCACCCACATGGTTTGTGAAGAAATGAAAAAACTAAGTCCTAGGGAAAAATTTTGAATCAAGGAATCAATAAAATGAATAGACAGGTCTCAGAAGAAGAAATACCAATAGCCAATAAACACAGGACATATTAACACATTAGCCATCAGAAAGATAAAACTTAAAAACACTTTAAAATTCCATCCTACCCTTGTCAGAAGGATAACATCAAGAAAAAATGTGATGACAAATGCTCGTGAGGATGTGGGGAAGAAGAACCCTCATTCACTGCTGGTGGCAGCATAAACTGATTTAGCCACTATTAAAATGGTAAAGCAGATTCTCAGAAAAGTGAAAATAGAATGGCTCAGTTTATACCACCTTGGAGTATATATCCAAAGAACTCTACATTCTACCACACAGGTTCTTGAACATCAATGTTACTGTTTCCAGACTCACAGCTGCTGAGAACACAAGGCAGGCTCTCCATTAACAGAAGAATGAAAAACACAGCAAATACATGCAGTAGAGTTTTATGGAGCTGGGAAGGCAAATGAAATCGTGACATTTGCAACAATGGGTGGAGACGGAGATCATTTTATGAAGTGGAATAAGCTAAATTCAGAAAGATAAACAGCACATATTTTCTGACATGTGTTGAGGGGAGGTAGCGTGATCATAAAATTATAAAGGGAACTATGAGAAGGGAGGAGAAGGTCTTACGTGGAGCAGATGAGGAGTGAAAATAAAGTAGTAGGGTATATGGAGAGTATATATGGGGGAAGCCATTGGGATCATCATAGGCCGAGACCAAGCGAAGAGGAAAGGATTAGGTGAGAAACCATCGACAATCATGTATAAAGATGGCATAATAAAACATTTTATGTCACGGAAAAAAACTAATTTAAAATATTTTTTCTCATGGTATATAAAATATTTTCTCACACTTCTTTATCACCAGGATTATGCCATAGTAAATATAGACATGTGCTTCATATGAATTACAATAATTAACTATTTATATGTTCATTTGAAAATGATACACTCTGTTATGCATAGCCACAAAATATTGTGTCATGGGATATTTGAAATGCTGTGAAATGCAAGACCATGTTAAATAAATCAGCCTTGGATCAGAGGGTGGAGCCAACAGCTGTCTGACAGGAATTAGCTGTAGAGAATACAAAGGAGATAGGGAGACAGATTGAGTAATGCACAGGTTGGAGTAGGGAGGGACTTGAAGTTTCTCAACCCTTTTGGTTTGGGGACTGGAGAGACACTTTCTTGCTGGATCTCTAGACAAAACAGAAGGTCAGCTGGTTGCTTTTTAGCCTCTCTGAGCTAGCAGACTTTCATCCCAACATTTAACTTCTGATTTTTTACTGGAAAACAGAATGAAAAGACTTTGTTAAAAAGTACAATTGGGGCAGCAGCCAAGCCAGTGCTGATAGAATTGGAAGTCATGCCAGCCTGTGGCCTGAGCAGTGGGACTCTATAGGGCCACGGGGAAGCAGAAAGTAGTTAAAATATCAGTAGATTCAGGTGCAGCTACTAAGCCAACAAAAAACAAAACAAAACAAAAAAATAAAGTGTAGATGAATTCCGTGTAGGTGAAAACAAGACCCCCCAAAATTATAAGAAATATAAGATTCAGCATCATAACCTCAAAGACTAATTAACTTACATACATCGTCAGAATTCAGATTTTTGGTATAAGATGTTAAGTGATGGGTATTAGGCTTATGTAGGTAAATTATTGATAAGTGGCTGATCCTATGACAACCAGGTAATAAGACAGTAATGTTTTTCTCTGGTAACACTTGCATCCTGGATTGCTTTCTCCTTTTTTTAACTATTAAATGTAACTTTTTATGAAATATGCTCTAATGACACTTTCCCCTCCCTCATCTTCTCCTAGATCCTCTCTTATAGTCAGAAGGTTTGTTTGTTTGTTTTTGTTTTGACTTATCCTTGTGGTTTCCAATAAACATGCAGAGACTTACATTAATTACAAACCTGTCTATGGCTCAGGCTGTTATGAGCTAGCTCTCAAAACATCTGCTCTGTCTCTGCCCTTCCTCTGTATCTCTGTTTGGATTTCCCACCTATCTTACCATAGGCCAGAACAGCTTTTTTATTAACCAGTGGTAGCAGCACATATTCACTGTGTACAAAAGACCATCTCACAATACCCTTTACCTTCTCAATTATCCAACACTACTTCTTCTTTCTCTTTCTTTAGAAAACAAACAGACACATTCTTTTAAAATTTTTATTCATTTTACGTACCAAGAACAGTTGCCCTTCCAACTGTGGAGATATATTGTATATTTAATGAAAGTAGCCTGAAATATCAAAGGACAGAGCCACCAATACAGCCAAGCCATGAAGGTCAGAGAGTGGCGATCCACACGTTTACTCCCATCACTTTGGAGGCAGAGATCCTTCTAGGTCGCTGTGAGTTCAAGACCGAACAGAGCCAGGCAGTGGTGGCTCACACCTTTAATCCTAGCTCTAAATAAGCTGAACCAGGAAGTAAGACAGCTGGGTTGAGGGAGAGAACGGAAGAATTCAGCTTTGCCTGGCGTTTCTCATTTTGGGTGAGGACAGATAGGTTGTAGTCAGAGGATGCAGGAAGACAGGCTTGAAGAGTGGGATGGCTGAGAATTGGTAGTGGTTTGTTCCCTGTCTTTCTGATATTTTGGCTATTTTTCTTAAATATATAACATATCACCACATTTCCCTTCTTCCCACTCCCTCTCATCCCAACACCCCACCTACTCCTCCAAAAAGATAAGGCTTCCCATGAGGAGTTAACAAAGCCTATTACAGGACCAAGTACCTCCCTCCTGCATCAAGGAAAGCAGGAAAAAAATCACAGTAAATACACACACACAACACACACACACACACACACACACACACACACACACACACACACACACACACACACACATTACAATCAGGTTTCTTTGCCCCATGCAGCGAGAGGTCCAGACCCACAGACCTGTAGCCTCAGACCGCTTAGCCACCTGCCGCTGCTCAGGCCCCCAAAATGATTCAGACACTTATATTAAGTTCATGCTGTTTGGCCTATGGCTTAGGCACATTGCTAGCTAGCTCCTTCATCTTAACTCAACCCGTTTCCATTAATCTGTCCTGTTACATGGCCCGTGGCTCACCTGTGCTCCTTATATGTTTTTTCTTTGGAGGCTGCCTCAATCTATTTCTGATTCCACTCTTCCTTTCCTACCTATTCTGATTCTCCCACCTACTTTTTCTGTGGTCCCTGTCATGGGTCAAAACAGCTCCTTTATTTAAAGATTGGTATTCACAGCATATAGAAAGGCATTCCCACATCACGCACACCATAAAAACACAAAGACGGTAATATGAGACAGACATATAAAAAGGGTAATCTGAATGCCTGACCATTCAAGTCAAACTGTAGATACCTCTCTTACACTATCAACCGTTTCTATTTTCTTTCTATTTTCTGGTTGATGAACTATAGGCAGTCTTATAAGTTAATATGCTTTCTTTCCAAGTACACATGCTTCACTCCCTCCTCCATCTTGAATTGTTAACTTCTCCCTCTTACAATTTGGTTATATGGTAGGTACAAATACTAAGCTCTAGAACACTCCTTACCTAATAAGTAATGAAAGAAGACATGAATTGGTTGTTCCAAGTGCCTTCATCTCCTGATGGGGTTGATAGAAAGAACCAGAACACTGAGACTCAGCATCAGAGCATTCTTTGGAAACAATAGCAGGTTCCTCTATTTAAAACATTCACATGCAGATAGAATCTTATTTACAGGCTTCATGTTCATACTTGATTTCAAATTAATAGTAATAAATATGAAATCCTTCTACATGACTCTCCGTTCTTCGTTCAAAGTCTTAGCACAATATAAGTGTGCTTTGGGTTTTTGGTTGACATTTGGAATCCATGTATTCCATGATTTTGTTGCTGGGTGCTTGTGTGTATATATATATATATATATATATATATATATATATATATATGTGTGTGTGTATATATATATATATATATATATATGTGTGTGTGTGTGTGTGTGTGTGTGTGTGTGCATCATTGCATGTGATAATTGAATATTTATTTATTTACTCAATAATTTTAAGAATGAAAGATCTTGCTACATTGCACAGGTTAGTTTTAAACTGTGAATTCAAGTGATTCTCCCCAGTTAAACTCCAAAGTATTGGCAACTCCAAGTGTAGGCCTCCATTTTATACAATTTATTTTGTGTGTCATCAGATAAAAAGAAATTTTGTCTCTCTAGAGTTTATGTTTTATGGTGAAGTAAAAAATATAAATTATATATTTGTAGGTAACATTGAATGTTATATTCTTTCCTTGCCTCATTATAATACTAACATTTAAGTATAACTAAATTTTTAAAGATTAATTTAAAAAATCACTTAATATTTAGTGTGTTATCAGATTCATTTTACAAAACTAATTTTATTTAATTTTTAGAATGAATATTTGATTAGTAAAAATTTAAATATCAGTTTCTACATATCTAAAATATTTTCTAATTAAATCAAAATTACTAAAATTATTTTGAATATGTCTGAATAGCTCATAATTCAATGGGGATATATTTTAATTACAGGCCAAACATTAGCTTACTCAAGCAAGGCTTCACATGAGTAACACCCTCTTCATTTTCTCTGAGACTGACAGCTATGAATGGACAGCAATATTATCTTCTCAGAGAAAAGAGCTGTTTATTAAAATGTATTTAATGTGTGAACCAGAGAGCTAATTATGCATCCATTTGTTAGTGGCTTTTTAAATGACAGCTGTGTGGAACCAAGGAGAATAATATTAGTACATGATCTTAAAATGAATAGAAGCAAAAAGAAATTGGGTGCTGTATTTCAATCCAGGGCATCTGAGTACTGTACTTCAAGTAAATTGCAGAACATGAACATCCTCATTTTTCATTGAGGAGCTAGATGATTATTATCCCAGTGTGAAAATAAGCCTGCACTGATTAATCTCTGACAACAGCTAAAGAAAATGAAGCCAACTGGCATTCTTGCCAGCCCTGGGATTGAAGAATAAAGCCCATTATATTTAACAGTAAATAGAGATACACATTTGAGGAATTGATTTTACAAAAGATGAGTTTCCAAAAATTACCGAGAAAATAAAAGCCATTGAAAATAAAATAAATGCAAACAATGTGTTTGTCCTAGGATTTCATATTGAAATCTTTTTGTATTCTTAAGGATAATATCACACAGTGTAGCAGGTTTTCTCTGGACTGTCAACCAGCTCCCAGATCATTATATGGAGACCTATTATTAGTTATGAATGCTTGTTCTTACCTTATATTTGTCCCACTGGCTCTTCTAACTTAATATTGCCTGTTTCTCAGGGCTCTTTGTCTTTTGTTATGGATGTTCTACATTTCCTGCTTCTTCCTTGTCTGGCTAACTGAAGGCTACCTGACTGGCTGGCCCCTGTTTTTTCTCTCTCTTTCTCCTCTCTCTTGAACCTAGATTCCTCTTATTCTCTCTGAACACCAGCCCTACCTATCCCTCTCCTGCCTAGCTATTGGCCATTCAGCTTTTTATTAGACCAATCAAGTGCCTTAGACAGACAAAGTAACATATCCTTAAACCATTTAAAAAGTCAGCATAAACAAATGCCACATACTTTACATAGTTAAAGTAATATCCCACAACATTAACAGATGTAACACATCTTTACCTAGCTAAAGTAATATTCCATAATATTAATAAATGTAAGACATCTTTGCCTAAAGTTATATTCCACAACAATACCGGTATTTTATATTGATATAAATATTTTAATTTTATTTTTTTAATTGAAAAACAACATATTGTAATTGTGTTCCCAAAGCATCTTAAAATTTTCTTTGTAAAGTTAAAAATAATATGTTTTATCTCATATTATTTTAAAGATTGAAATTTAATGGACATTTAATGAATATCTAATACAAATAGTTCTTATAATACACGGATGTCATTCCCCCTAGAGATGACACAGTCTGAAAAAGCAGGGATGGGGAGTTGACTGAGTGAGATAATGTGCTTGACACATGTCTGTCAACCTGAGTAGAGATCCTGACAACTCAAGAGAAAGCTGGACACTGTAGTAGTCAAATGTTTCTTATGATCCCAGTGTCTCATCTTCAGCCTTATGGGAAGCAGCCTCAGGAAATTCTCCAGAGCCTAACAACCTGGTGATTGAGGAGACCCTATCTCAAACAAGACAAAAGACAAGGCTAACACATAAAAGCTGATCTCAGTTCTCCATAGGTTGCATGCTCAGAAACACACACACACACACACACACACCACAGTCTCACTACTTCATTGCCTATTTTGTAATCTTTATATTAGGTATATTTAAGATTTCAATTTTGAATTATCTACTCTTAATTGGGCAGTTTAAGGTAAACTAGGAACCTGCGTCTATAAACTTCAATTATACTGATAAACTTAGAAAAAAATAATAAAAGGCTAGTTTTCACTTTTGATCAGCTATGTCAAAAAAACTTCTGAGATAAGGACAAGTGGTAAGGATGATCTAAAAGCTCACTGGACACCACAAGCTAGTCTGTCGTATATAATGAGACAGTGCTATTCTGTAGATGGTTAAGAACGGAATACAAGTTGGAGACCTATCCAGGGACATCCTGTGAGTTCTTGGAGGTTTCCCTAGCACCCGTTTTTGTTTTTGCTTTCCCAACACCGCATTAGCTTCCTCTATCAATATATCCATCTCTTTTTTATCCCCTTTTGTTGCTCCTCTCACTCAACCATCTCCTTCTCTCATGATTTATTCCTACCTCTCCTTGGTCTCTACCCATTATGATCCCAACTTACTATGGTGGTCTTCTCTATTTTCTACTCTTAAGAGAATCTCTGGATGTCTCTCTTAAGTTCCTTCTGATCCCAAGATGTTCAAGGGCTGTGGTTTGCAGCTTGGGTATTCTTTTTTTTTTTTTCTTTTGTCTAAAGTCCACATATGCGTGAGTACATTCCATGCCTATCTTTCTGGGCTTGTGATACCTCACTTGGGAGGATATTCTCGAAGTCTACCCTTTTGCCTCAAAATTTTAGATATATTTTTTTTTCTCCTGAGTAGTACTCCACTGTGTAGATGTACCACACTTTGCTAATCATTCTTCAGTTGAGGGGCATCTAGGTTGTTTCCAGGTTCTTGATATTACGAATAATGCTGCTATAAACATAGTTGAGCTAATGCCTTTGGGGTATGAATGTGCATCCTTTAGGTATATGCCCAATAGTGGTATTTCTGGATCCTTAGGGAGATTGATTCCCAATTTTCTGAGGAATAACCATACTGTATTCCAAAGTGGCTGTACAAGTTTACACTCCCACAAACAATGGAGGAGTGTTCCCCTTGCTCTGCATCCTCTCTGGCATAGGCTGTCATCTATGTTTTTGAATTTAGCCATTCTGACAGGTCTAAGGTGGTATCTTAAAGTTGTTTTGATTTGCATTTCTCTGATGACTAAGCATCTTTATGTTGAGCAATTTTTTAAGTGCCTTTCAGCCATTTGCAATTCTTCTGTTTAGAATTCACTTTTTAGCTCTGATCCCCAATTTTTAATTGGGTTATTTAGGTTTTGGGGCTTTCTTGAGTTTGCTCTATATTTTCAAAATCAGTCCTCTGTCAGATATAGGGTTGGTGAAGATCTTTTCCCATTCTATAGGCTGTCATTTTGGCTTGTTGCCTATGTCCTTTGCCTTACAGAAGTTTCTCAGTTTCAGGTGATCCCACTTATTGATTGTTGGTCTTAGTGTCTGTGCTACTGCTGTTATATTTAGGAAGTGGTCACCTGTGTCAATGAATTCAAGGATATTTTCCACTTTCTTTTATAACACGTTCAGTGTAGCTGGATTTATGCTGAGGGCTTTGATCTACTTAGATTTGAGTTTTGTGCAGGGTGATAGGTTTGGATCTATTTGCATTCTCCTACATACTATCATCCAGTTATGCCAACACCATTTGTTGAAGATACTATCTTTTTTCTATTGAATATTTTTGGCCACTTTGACAAAAATCAGGTGTTCATGGGTGTGTGGGTTAATGTCAGGGTCTTCAATTCGAGTCCATTAATCCGCAAGTCTGTTTTTATGCCAGTAACAACTAATAGTAGAGGAGGTGCCTAAACAGGACTTATTCTATAATCAAATGAACAAACCCCCCTAAGTATCATCACAGAACCTATATCCAATAATGAATAGAGGTGGAGGCAGAGATCCATGGCTGAGCACTGGGTGGAGCTCCTGGTCCAGCTGAGAGCAGGGGAGGAGAGTGTATGAGCAAAGGGATAGGGATTATGAGGAGAATTCCTACAGAGATGGCTGGCTGGAGCTCTGGGGAGCTCACTGAATAAAGACAGCTACTGTGGAACCATCGAGAAAAAGAGCTAGGCCCTCCAAGTATAGGCAACTGTAGATGGCATGAGCAGTATATGGAGCCTCGAGGGGTGGAATCAGACTATATTCCCATGTGTGGGCTGGCACCTTGGAGCCAATTCCCTGCAGAGGAACATCTAACCCAGTCTTGACTTTTGGGATGAGGAAATCGGACTTGCCTGGAGTGAATATGCCATGCTGAGCTGACCCACCTTGGAACTTCTTGCGCTTTGTGTGGAGGGGATCAGGGATGGGGAGGAGGGAGACTGAAGGCTGATTGGGAGGGATTGGGAAGAGGAAAAGGAGGGGAGTAGGGGGATACGTGGAAAAGTGACTTTTTTATAAATAAATTAAAAAAAAAAACATGAAGAAAAAGAGGAAGGGGTACAAGAGCAGCCAAGAGAGGAACAGGGAAGCACAGTCTTGTAGAGCAGATCATGGAGGCTAAATCCTGGTTTTTGTTTATTTCTTTCTTCATTTACCAATTGCCATGCTGAGTGTCTTTCTGAGACCACACACTGTATAATAATAGAAAAGAGATGTGAAAGAAGCCAAGCTGGTAACTGGAAGCTGAGTTTCCTGTCAATGAAGCCATGTAAAAAGGTCCACCTTCTTCGCTGAAACTAAAGGGGAAAAACTATAGCTTAGTACTTTGTATTGCCATTTAATTCTCTCACATATGATTTCTTACACAGCCCTCATATACTTTTTACGTCAATGAATGAATTCCTTATCTTTTGATGAAATCTAATTGGACAATAAAATACATGTCTGGATTCAAATGAGACAAGTTCTACATTGTGTTCAATTATCATTCACCATTTTGGTGCTAATCCTTTCTCCTGCTGTCTTTTATTTTCTTGAGATGAGATCTGAAGTCTAAAATAAGAAGGTACTGCATTAAAATCTTTAGATCCCCAGTTGTACAGGGATGAATCACAATAAACTCTCTAACTGGTATAGAAAGTTAGAGCTATGTAGCAAATTTCACACAAATCTGAACTACAAGGTAAGACTCTTTCTTAAAAACAACACACCACATCAAAGTAAATGACCTATATTATAAGACTGTGGTTGGTCTTCATCAAGTGATATTATAGGGAATTTTAAAAGCCACAAAACCTATAAGCTTACCATATTTTTTAGGAACAGTTTGAAAACAACCAGTAAGTGTGTATTTAAAAGGAGAATTTCCATAAAATGGGTCAGAGCCAGGATAAATCTTACTCAACCACATAGTCATATGACTCCTGTGGGTTTGAGTCACATTGCTGATACTTTAAGCAGATTTTTGACAAGGGTAATCAATTTGGGTTACCTTCTGGGTTAGCATCTTCATTTGTGTGAAAACTTAAGAAGTATTTAAAGGTGCATTTGGGCTCTGAGGTTCAGAGTTTCGGTCCACTGGTGATCATGGCAGAAGTAGATGGTAAGAAGAATAGAGGCAAAGAGACTGGAAGGGTTTATATTTCCAGAGTGTACCCTCACTCAATTCCTGGAGTGCATTCAGCTCTGACTAAATTCCTGAATTAATCTGGGGATGAAGATAAAGCCCTTATGAGCCAATCAAACCTCAAAAGTTCATTAGCTAGCTTACAAACAAGACTTTAACAGTGTGACTTTTAGGAGGATGTTTCATGTCCAGACTACAACCCTTACTTATGATTTATGAATATTATCTGCAATGTGACAAAAATGAATAGAATGAGCATCCATTTGTGGATTTTAAAACTAGCCCCATCCCCCAAGATTCTCATGTCTCAGACATGCAAAGGTATATCTAGAAAGCATGAACACGTCTGAGACCTCTTGATAAAAAAATCTCATGACTTTTTTTTGAACTGGTTCAAAAATTAATGTACACTGAATGTGATGTTTTATATCTCCTTCCTGGAACCCAAATATTAAAACTTTACTCTTCTATGTACATTAATAACACCACATTTCTTAAACTGGTCCCTCATGCCTGTGCCTCATGTACACCCAGCGCTTAAAGTACCTGGAACAAAAATCCAGGGTTATAAGTTTAAAAATTGTTTAGATTTTTCTTTTCCACCGTGAATGCTCCCCAAAGTATCTAGTTTCATTGCAGAAATAAGGAGCAGGCTATAATTTTCGTAAGGCTTCCTGGGCCTGAATCTGCTGAGCAGAGCATTTGAAATGGGGAAAGTACGGGTCATCTGAGTAACGTTTAGTGCAGAGGAAGAGTAACCTGGATGACTTACACTCCAGCCAAAGAAAAATGTTTCTCAAAGATGCTGACTCCTGTGTGGTTTACATGAACCCCAGGCATTCTGGGAATCTTGATTGATGAGATAATTGTGATTCACTCACAAAAATAAAATGAGAAACTTTAAAAAGAAATATCACTGTCTCACATATATGTATATGCACACAAAATCAAATTTTTAGCAACACCTCTGCTTGATTTCTTTTGCATAATTGGCTTAAACATTCCTCCCTGTTTTAGTGACACCATTGATTTCTATGTGATTTACATTCATGCTGTTGGAATATGTGTTGGCCACTGTACAAAGCCCCTTTCCTTACAAATCTCAAAGACCACTCTATAAATCAGGCAAGATGATGGATGCAATATAATTAATGTGGGAAAGCCTTTAGAGAAAGAATGGCCTGGGATAGGTTAAATACTACCTGCCTTCACAGTGAATTTGTAGGTTTGCTCAGAACAACCTCCTCTTCTAGATGACTACATGTTAGATTTCAATCTAAGTTCAGGTAGGTGATGAAAGTTAGTGTCCTTCCTCCCCACTTTTCTGAATATTTTATAGATGACTGTCTGTAAATGTCCTGTATTCTTTGAAGTTTTTCATACATTTTTTCCTCAGACTTGTCCTATGACATTCATCATAAAGACAAAGGTTGATAATACTTTGTTATTCATAACTAAATATAAATTCATTTAATATATTATAAATTCTATGGTATTCTAGTCATTTCAGTGTGGAATGAAGGTACTTAGTTCCCTCTATGAGAAGTAATCTGTCACTCATTTTTTTTATAGTCCATCCAGTGTTTCTCATAAAGCAATCCTCTGGACACTAAGAGCACCATGTTTACCCTGTTACTTACAAAGAGACAGGGCAGTTTAATGCTTCACTGTAAGGATAATTTTAAATGCAACAGCATCATGGGACTAAAAATAATTGACTGAATCCAAGACTTGTAATAAATTTGAAAGTATTTTTCAAACCCTAGTGTCTAGTAAATAAAATCCTAAAGGAGCAGCTAAACTTGAAATGGATTTCTAAATTTTATACCTTTATCTTTCTCAAAACCTTCACCAAAATGGAACCTTGTGATGCTTCCTCTTACTCTCTTGTTTCTATTCTTGCCCCCCTGAATGTTCCATGGTTAACTCAAGTTAGGCTGCCTTTGGAGATCTTAGGATCACTTTTATTTTAATGCAATCACAGTTAGTTGCATTATCAAAAATATAGGATCTATAAAATCATGCAACTATCACAGATAGTTGGTCATGGTCATAGTTGGAAAAACACTGATCACAGTTTGAAAGACACTGGATAGAGAAACTGGACACAAAAAGAAATTAAAATTCTCCAAACCTTCATTAACTGCTGTTATTGAGCTTATAGAAATCAGAAGCAAGATCTCAACTGAGAGACATGAACCCTGGATTTTATCTGTTAATGATAAGGAATCTTGGAAAGTCTAACACTTCATTTGCTAAGAATTAATTTTTGCTGCTTACCCAACTTTATTGTTTCAGTTATTGTGACCTAACAGTATTGTTCATTTTCCCAGCTTAAGGCAAGGAGAAAAAAACATTGTGTTAATTGACACAGATGAATATATATAGTGTGTGTGTGTATGTAATGTAACGTAATGCAATATTTAAAAATAATGCGATGCAAAGTCTTCAAACTCTCAAGACCAACTCCTGTGACTGTGATACCTTTACTCCAACAAGGACACATCTTCTAAGCCATCACCTGTTGATCAAGGTTTCAAATGTCTAAGACTATGGGGATCAACTCATTCAAATTACCACAGTCTTAAATAGTGAACACAGACTTCAGTGTTGAATATCATTTATCATAATGATGTTTCCATTATCATCTCAGAAACATCTACTTAAATGTGTATGGATATATGTTTGATTTTTAAAAAATAAAATCTTATATTAAAAGTTAAAATTTTCTCTGGTTTTTAAAGAAACTTTTCAAAACTAATTTCAGGGAACACCACAAGGCAGAGGGCCTGCATCAGTTGTCCTCAATAGGTGTTTTTCAGCTGATATTTTCATTGATTCTACTGGTCCATTTTTACAAGTGTGTCTTTCTTTTTGGTGGTTGCCTTCTCCATGTCTGCTATCTGTCTCCGAAGGAATAAATTCTAAGTGAAGGACCTAGATATTCTAGTTTCTAGGATTACATAGATTGTCAAAATAAATCCACCCATAACCTGTGAGGAAGGTGGAATGGCTTCATTTTTCTGAGAAAACAGACTCTACAGCTTCTATTTCTCACAACTCTCAAATGCTGGGCTGGCTTTTGATATTTGGGTTTTGTTTTGGAGAGATAGGCTAAGTTCTATGATACAGAGGTATCTTAAGAGTAATTGTATTTTCTGAGTGGCTTATGGAAAAGGGGATATGAGAAATATTTCTGTTCCTACTCACCTACTTCAACTTTTTGATCTCTGTGTCCTGCTCATTTCTCACTTTGTCTAATGAAGCTTATCATAGGTCTCAACTCTGGACCAAATGAGAGGTACTGAAAAGATACAACACACAGATCCTGCATTGAAGAGTGTTTCAGTTAATTGCTTTGAAGGAAAGAAAATGGGCATTTATTTCCTATTTGATTCCCAAGCTAATCAGGGGCTAAGAACCACTGGCGTACTATATGCACTCAGTTTTAGAAGTGTGTATTGAAAGAGTAAATAAGCAGATTACATTTATAGCCTTCCTACCTGAACTTTCTCTTCTTTGGAAATGCCAGGGAAGTTTAAGTGAGTATGATATACACATACATATCCTTGACATAGTCTCACCTTCTGAAATAGTACTATGTTTTTTGCTCTCATTGTTTGAGATTATTTTGTTATCTTTGTGTTAGCTAACCATTGTTTCTCTGAATTACTTTGTCTGTAATGGTGAAGTCATGTGCAGGTCACTATCTTTCTCTTACTCATAGCACCAGAAGAATGGGCCACAACTCGTTCAAGCCTGAAGGCACCACCTCCAAGGTCAGCCAGAGGGGGATACAGGGAACACCCCTACGGTAGATATTGAAGGTCCTCTTCACCTGTGACCTCCTCAGAGACAGTTCATAGCCTGGTCTCCACATAAACAGCAACAAGACAAGTAATAGTCCTTTTTTGTTTGTTTGTTTCTATTCTAGGGATAACTTCTCATGATTACTCCCACCTACGCTACTCTTGTATTCCCCCTGTACTGTTGACTTGACATGGACACTAGTATTATTTTGCAAAATAGACTGAAAAAAAAAGTCATTGGCAAGCATAGTTTATAAACCACTCAGTAGGATGATATTCTCTTGTCTTCTTTTTTTAACTGTTGTGTGTAAAATTCCTTTCCCTTTTTGTTTTAGTATTAATTTCCTTTTTTCTTTTGAAAGAAAGAGCATGAATCTGTTAGCAGATTTTGAGTCTCAACCAACTAGCAGAACCTTTGTTTAGGGTTGATAAAAGACTGTAATATGATTTTGAAGTAGCTGATAATAAAGTTGTAGATAAGATGTTTAACCTGTCTTTTAATATCTGTTAGTTAGATGGAGATGTTCAATATTAAGTTGTAAATTTAATTTTCTAAATGCTGTTTTAATGGGGCTGAAAGCAAGCAGCTACTGTGTGTATGTAGCTAACTGAATTTGTTCAGTGTTTTAACCTGTATTTGTTTAAAAAAAAAAAGAAAAGAAAAAGAAAAAACACACATAAAGTTCCATGTGTCACTTCTCTAAATAGGCACCACAATTTGTCAAATATGTTTGCCATAATTTGTCAATAAAGCTGAAGGCTTTTGTAAAAACCAAATTTGGAATTTACTTGTTTTATAGCTTTAAATGCCTGCTTTATTTCTTTTTCAAGAGATGCTTAAAATGTTTTCTATTTAAAAAATTACAAAAAAAATGAACCCAAGCCTGTTTTAAGATATCTGTGTAATACTTAAAATGTATTAATAACTTATGGTTGTTAAACAGTTTAAAAGTTAACAAACTAAACTGTGACATGAATCATGGTTAGTGAACACTAATGTATAACATGTTAATGGAAGAAATGGATTTAGAATAATAAATGGATTTTAAACTATCCTCTAAGCTTTATCTTGCTAAACACAAATTCTGATTGACTTGTTTGCACTAGCATGTCTCTCGTGAGAAAGAGTAATGGAGTATAAAGAGGTAAGATTACCACTTACCACTGTCTAAATGCCTAGTTCTTCAACCTTTGAGTTTGCCCCGCACATTAAATATCCCATCCAACATGTAAGCATTGCGTAGATTCACTTTCTTGTTTTCACTCAAAGGAGTGCGTGGACTTCATTTGCGTAGTTTATACCAGTTTGTTTGACCAACAAATCATCAGTGTCAATGGCTAGTTGTTGCTATTCAACCTCAAAAACTTTATTTGTAATTTTCAGTGCTAAATATCACCGCCCTTGAAGGCAGTTTAGAGGGCTGATATTTCTTTTGAGACTATCAGACTTGATGGCTGATGATTATTAAGGAAATATGTCGCAGGACTCACAGGATGACTAAACGTTAAACAGGTAACATTAATAGCAACTGTAAGTTTGCCTATGCAACAGTAATGTTAAATCTTATCAGTTATTAAGTTCCTGATAGTTAAAAAAGTAAACCTACAAAAAATATAACAAATAGGTGTTGAGGCTATTAAAACAACTAATCAACATTAACTAGAGGCACCAAAATTATTTTACACTATATAACCCTCAAGGTAATAAACAGAACTAAAATTAGCAATAACAGTAATGCAACTCTTGCTAACATCAAACGTAAGCTAAATTTTGATGGAGAAAAAAAGAGCAAAAGACTTGATAGTAGGGATGGATGCCAAAACTGTTACTCCTTTAAACATAGTTTTTTTTTGTTTACGGTGGCTTTTTGTCGATGTGATTGGTTTACTTTTTTCGCTGCTAATCAGCTGAGACATTTCGCTGTTTAGATTTTGCAGCTGGAGTTGCATGCTAATAGTTTTATGAAGTGTGTGTCTGTCATCAGTTAAAATTGTAAACACTTGCCTCTTAAAGATGCTGCTCAGTTATGCTTTTATCTTCTATTCTTTCTTACTATTTCAGGTACGAACAAAGAATACATAAGTGGTAGCAGATATGATGTGCTGTGGAGGATAAAGGTAAGTTGATGGTTGTCATCTTTTGACATAATCTTTACCAAAGTACGGCACATTTTGATATACTGAACTTTTTGAAAAGCTTAAATTTTTGTTAATGAGCTTAGTAATATTTATTTTTGCATTGAAGGTAGTCAGTTATTCTAGTTTTCAATAGTTATTTAAGAGCCCGTCAAATGAAATACGAAGTGATAAATAGCCCTTTCCTTTGCAATGAACTCTTCTTCTACAAACTACTCTCCCAATTGTATAATCACAGTATTAAAATTTTTAATACTTGGAAGATGCATAAGTGAAAAACTAAAAACTTTAAGAAAGGGTAAAGAGAAGAGAAAAAGTATTCACACAATTATGCCAACCACTGTGGCTTTCTCAGTTGGATATCCTTGGCTGATTGAAAAACTCCTTCTTTGATCTAGCAAATGATTTTTGAGTCACAAGCACTGGAGGAAATTCTTCTATATACAAGAAGTTGAAAACATTAGCCAATAAACTTAAGAGTAAAATCAAAACACAGACAGCCATGGAATTGACAATTGACCCAAAGGCAAAGAAAACTGACACAAAGTCTGAGGAAGGATTAAAACCCAGCTGTCTGTCATTGGTCATTTGTTTGTTTGTTTGTTTGTATTATTAACTATATAAATATTTATTCTTTGGGTTAAGCTTCAAGGGGTGCTAGCACTTGGGGTGAGCTCCGGAACTTGGATGGATGGAAGGAACAGAGCAGACACCATTCCCTGGGAAGGAGAGAGTCCATGGGGAAGGGAATGCACTATTGGAAATACCTCTTTAACTCGCAGCCCTGGAGATCTTCAAGTGAGCAGAACCTTTGCAGGAATGCAGCAAGGAGGGAGGTGTAGAGAAACAAGGTAAAAGCCAAGCAGACTCACCTGCAATTATTAAACACATGTTCACATAAAGTGGGTTCTCCAAATCCAAATTGTTCAAATAAGTACAGAACACTCACTAGATTTCAGCAGCTGGTCCTTTGTAGACTGAAATATTCAAAGTTACCAAAAAAAAAAAAAAAAAACAAAAACAAAAACAAAAAAAAAACCTGAGGTTAATTAGAATTAGCATTTTAAATGTTTGTTCTGAAGCACACAGCAGAAACTCAGAATCAACTTCTTTCAACCAGCAGCAAAGTCTGATAGCACAAGAGAAGAAACTCAGCCATAGTCTCTAACCATTTGATATATTGGTCCTTACTTCCATACATTATAATAATGTAACTGTTGTTGTGGATGTATGAGCTAGCCTAACTCCCATGTATTCTATACAAGGATCATATAGGTTTGGAAACCTCCATCTCAAACAGATCCTGCTGGCAGTCATGCACACATGCAGTCATCTGCAGAAAGGCAGGGACCAGTGATAAGTAGAATGCATGGACATGGCCAAGCAGAAAAGAGAGAACAGTTGGTCCCTGCTACCTCCAAGGCTCAATTCAAACCACAGAATGAAAAAAGGAAAATAACCTCTTGAGTTATACAGGAACTCATGACCTAAATTATTCTAGATTGCCTAACATTATTTTTGTTGGTGTTAGTGGCAGAATATATAGAGTAATATGAAATCAAACTTAGAGAGAGGAAAGCACGATTTTATATGTACATAGCAGATCTGTTTATTGGATGATTTACCAACTCTTCAAATAATTAGAAATGAATACAGTGGGATTCTCTGGAAGCAGGGAATTAACATTCTTTTAGGTTGAAATGAGATTTTTGTTTTTACCCAGTGTTCCTAGCAGGATGCTGGGTTCCACTGCCAACATCATTTCGGTTCTCAGGGGCTCAAAGTGATGGCTCCTACATGAGGTGAACATTCTCGTGTCCGAAGCCATGAGAAGCTTCAAATCAATCTGTGTATCCTGTATACATACATTCTGAAGCTCTGTGTGAACTTCCTGTGGATTCCTTCAGACAATGAAATGCCCATTGGTCAACTACTCACTGAGCCCTCAACAAATTATCTTAAATAATAATAGCATTAGTAGTTTAAAAAGTTTTGTGCCTGCATTTATCCCATATTCGAGTTTGGCTAAATTAGAATCAATTTGCTTGCATTTGAAATGGACTAGCCAGTGATTCATGTCTTTTAATACTTAGGTTTATTCACCATTAGTTTATTAATGGATTCAAAGCCATCTGGCTTGATAACAACTGACCTGCTAACCATTTTTAAATAAAGTTGACATAAAATAACATATAAACATTCTTGGAAATGCAATGAAAGAAATCTACGTTTTAGAAATATTAAAATAACACCTTTTCTCCTTTAGTGGTTCGTTTAAAAATCACTTGGACTTGTATTTTTGTATTTGCAAAACCCATATGTCCTAAGAAAGACGCTTTTATAGTATTCTCTCTGAGTTCATGCAACGTAGACGTATTCTGTCTTGGTTCTGTTTTGCTTTCATGGGAAGACAGAACACTGGTCAGAAGTCTGAGTGGGTGCAATGTTCAATTTCAAGTTCTGATGTGACAACACTTGCTACTGAAAATGTTGTTTGCCACTGCAGCAGGCTCCTTGGGAAGGCTTGGTTCTTACCATAAGAATACTGCAGTAAATGTGTAGAAATATGCAATTGTGAAAGGCAATTTATAAATTATGTATAGATTAGTATCAGCACAGGGCAGAACATCAAAGGTAGTAACAGTAATCATGATGGAACCATTTGGTTTTGGTCACACATGTCAAACATAGGATCCGAAGTTTTACATAATTACTATTATTAAACATATGTAATCTTATTTTCAAAAAAACACTTGAAATAATTCCCATTCTGTAGAAAATACATTAATTTCATATTGCTAATAAGAAGCAAAGAGGATATGGAAAAAGTTTTCTTTCCTAAATGATATTGCTATTTTTACTCTTTTATTGTTTGAAAATTTGTATTTTAAACGATTACATGGAAAGGGGCAAGTGAGATGGTTCAGCAGTTAAGAACACTTGCTGTTCTTACAGAGGACTTTAATTTGGATCCAGGTATCCAAGCAGGAGTTCTTCACAGCCTCCTATAACTCCAGCTCCGGGGACTCTGATGCCCTCTTCTGGCCTCCATGAATACTTGCACATTTGTGGCATTCACTCACATAGATGCACATACACAGCCATAAATAAATTTAAAAGTAATCATATAGCGCATCATAATTTTGAAGAAATTTCACTGAAAACATAAAACCCCCGGACAAATATACCCTAATTTCTATTCTGTAGCAAGAAAGTGAATACTTTTTGGAAAAAAAAAAAAACACTATAGTGTTTTTTATTTTGAAATGTATTTTTACTTTATTTCCCCAAGCATCATTATTCTAAAATTTCTGATTCCACCACTGAAAGACGCAGGTAAAAACATCACATGCTTGTCACATGACATGACTAGCCTTTGTGAAGCAGAAGACTCCATCTGTTTTCTGAGCTCTATCTGACACAATAAAACACTCACATAATTATATAAGTATGAAAGCAATTCCAGGCTTTTGTTCTGCAAAGATTAGAACTAGATTTAAAAACTTAGGGTCAATTTCAATACAGAAATATTTCTATGCAGCTGTATAGTTGTGTGTGAACACCACAAATAAAGGAAGCAGCCCATCTTAAACATTTTTTAAGTTCTGTACTGTCAGGATAACTGTTCTATTTGTCTGGACATTCTGGTGTTCTGATGAATAGCTGATTTAACAAACAGTGGTATCATTGACTGACAGAGGCTAGACTTCTACATCAAGCTTAGAGATTAATTTCCTGGCTCCTTATGCAGAATACATTAATTGGTTCTTGAAAGATTGTTTACAGTGGGAGAAAAAAGGTCATTGTACTTAATATGCATTTTACATCCGAGTCTTTTGTACTTGGTAAGGAGAGGGATTGAGAGGAAATAAGATGTCTGATTCACATGCTACACATCTTTAAGAGGTTCTGGTTTATCTTATTTATACACACACACACACCACACACACCACATACACACAGAGACATATACAAAAGGGGGGGTGAGAATGAGCAAACACTTGGTTAGCCAGCTAGACAATAATGTTTTGTTTTGAGTCCTCTGTGTTCCCACTCCACAGTGGTAAATGATGAATTATTTATTTAATTACAGGAGAAATTGGAGACAGGTGGCTCCTCTTCTCAGAATCTTCCTTAGTTAGGCCCCTTACTAGTTTCCTGCTTTAGGTGAACTTTGACTGGTGAGAACGGTCACTCTCCCCTGTCACACTCTGTCTCACATGGGAATATCATGTCCCATACCTTGTAACCTCATAGCCTGCCTTTGTCATGCTCTTGACATTCTCTGAGGCCATGGTGACACTTCTTTCCTAAGGCCTCTCGTCACTTTCTGAGTGGCAGATGCCATAGCAAGAGAACAAAGAGAGAAGCTCAAGTTCTCTTCTTGGGAGAAATGTTCGTTCCTGAGATTATGTGTCAATTGTCATTATTCTTTTCTATTTAATTTTATTCTGCATGTTTATATTGTGTAATGTTTAAGTCAGGCTAAACATACCTAATCGTTCAAATATCTTATGAAGAAAACCTGAAAAACAGTTTTCTTAGCTTTTAGAAATGCACAGTGGCATGGCTCTTGTGTGTAGTCTCTCTCCTGGTCTGTGCCAACAGTGTTTTGCTCCTGTCTCATAACTGAGCATGCACTGATTGATTTTCACAATGTTTCCTTACCTCCATTCAGCTCTCAGCGTCCATGAGATCAACATTTTGGCATTCTACACATAGTTTTATTTCACATAATAATCTCTAACTCCATCCATTTTTTTTTTCAAATGACAGGAACTTCATTCCTTTGTATGGCTGAATAGTATTCTGTTGTGCATATGGACCACATTTACTTTATCTGTCCATCTATTGATGGCCATTTTGGCACTCCCATGTCTTGACTACAGAACAGATCTGCAATGAACATAGGAATGCAGGTATTTTCTCAACATACCCATTTCATTTCCTTTGGGTCTATGTATTGGGATTGCTGAACTGTACCATAATTTTATTCTTAGTTTGGGTTTGAATGTCATATTATTTTATATAATGGCTTTATGAATCATATTCTACAAAGGAGTTCAAGAGTTATTTATTGTAATAATCATTCTTACAAGGGTTTAGCAATAATTCACTGGGAGTTTCATTTTCATTTTCCTGATGAAACACTGATGGTGAGGTTTTTGTCATGCATTTGTCATATATAAAAACAATGTTTTATTTAAGATTTAAATTGTATGTATGTTTGTGTGGACATTCGTATGTGAGTACAGGTACCCACAAAAGCCTGAAGCTTCATAACTCCCTGAAACTGGAGTTACAGGTGGCTGTCAGCCACCAGAGTTGATTACTAAAATTTGAACTCGGGTCCTTTAAAAGAGCAGTAAATGCCCTTATCTGCTGAACCACCATCTCTCAGCCACCCCACTTCCCATGGGCAATAATATTTAAAGGCATATATATCACACTTATTTAGAAGCTTCTCTGAAATTCTCTTTGTCATCGATAACCTTTTAGTATAAATTAATTGAACTATTAGTTGTTAACTATTTATCTACTTTTTTATTATCTCTACTAGTCACTGAAAATCATTGTCTTCAAATAGGGAGGTTTCAGCAGTGAACTGGTAATTTTCAGAAGGGCTCTATATTGTCTTATACTGATTTTAATGATTTGGCTCTATGATTGCTGAAATAGCATGTAACAAAGCCAGTAAACAGAATGCCTAATGTAAAATTCAGGTGTACAATACCACTTCTTAGAGATATTTTTTTTGTACTCTGTCTTCTTTACCTTTATTCTTTTTATGTTCTTTCCCTCAAAGCCTGTTTATCTTAAATAGGATGCTAAGAGATAAATACAGTCAACATTCCAGGTTTACATTTGGTATACTTATTTGTTCATGGCGGTTCACATTACAAAGAAAAGGTGTTCACAAATCCTTGTTGAGCATAGACTGGCTACAAAATCATGACGCTCTTGATCAGTATCCTACATGCTTGGATTGCCATCGCTAGGTTAAATACATGACTCTTTAACTTTCAGAAATGAGCTGACTTTTAGTGTCAGAGGGACAGAGTAATCTAAAACCCAGTCTGCCAAGGTTGATGTGTAAGTGTGGATGAAAGCAGAATTAACTGTCTGGGAAACAAAAGACTGAACTAAAGTCTGAGCAAAATTATTTAAAATTTCTCAACTTCAGTTTTGTCATAGGTTAAATAGTCACAATAATAGTGCCAGCTCATAGCTTCATGGGATGAAATGAAATGAGGCAGGTGCTTTCATTTTCCCAAGATTTAGTTGCTATGCCCTCAAGTTTGTTTTTTTTCCTCGTCAACAAATTCTAGATGTATGACAATGACATCTTCATAGTGTGTTTCAAGCATGCAAATAAAATTTTGTTCTATTATAAATTGTAGAATCCAAATTAGTTTTCTGTTAGAAACATTTAATAAACTTTTGAAAATATTCTCATTTTAATGATATTGATATTCATGTAGTATATGTCTTAGAACAAAATTATGAAGCATTTGGTACCATGTTTATTCTCTAGCCACATATATCAAATAAGTAATGGGAGTCATAGATGTTTATACTCACAAAAATCCTATAAAATGACATATATACAGAGATATAAATATGCCCTGCATGCTAAGATGAAGGTAATTTCAGAAGTAACTTGGTACAATTGTTATATTAATAATGTAAAGAAAATGTCTGATGTAATAATGGATTGCACAATTCAAGTTATGGTTTAATTGCCTTTACTTTTTAAACAGCTTTACTTATTTTCTCAATATCTTTGCGTATGATACAAATAATCCTGGGTGAAAGTATTTACTTTACACAAACCTATAAATTCCAGGTATTATTACATCTCACTGCCAGTCTCTAGTGGCCAGAAAGGATCTATATATAAATAAGTACAAAAGTCTTCTTAATATAGGTATGTAATAAATAATAAAGTAATATAAAACTTCATAAAAAATGAAAGCAAAATGGAAGGAAATTGTGTATCTCAAACAACAACTGTGGTCACTTTTAACTGAAGACATGCTTTCTTGTATTGGTGTGTCTCTATGTATATTCTTGCAAAATATGACACAATATAGATGCTATCCTTTATCCTGTTAGATAATACTATTGAAATGTGCAATATCTTTTGTTATAATTAAGATACTAAAATGGAACTAAACATGGAAATAAAGAGCAAACTAGATTTAGAGAGGGAGAAATAGTGAGGGACCATTCCAAGTACAAGGGCATGAGAAATAAGATACTTTTATCCTACATTATATGAGAATGTGCTGCCTCTAGCCTCACCACATGCAGTTTTTATTAAAGATCGTATCTTATATTTCTGTTACCTCATCTATCCTTATACTCTTGGCCATAAGAGCTTACACTTCTGCCAGGTGTCTGAGCCCCATTAGTATGTCATGGTGCCCAGAAGAGCCAAACTATATATCATTGCTTTTGTAGATTATTGAACTTTCTCTTGTGACATTTTTATAAATCTGGAACTTTTAGATGTATACAATATTAAGTAAACAATGGAAATTGGTATCAGCTTCTCATAGTTTTTGGAAATTAAACTTACATTTTAGAAAATTACAGATACTGTACGTCACACCTTTAGATTGGTACAGAGATTAAAAGCAAAAATTAAATCTAGACCTGGAGAGATAGCTTGGCAGTCATGAGCACTGGCTGCTCTTTCAGAAGACCTAGGCTGTAACTAGTTTCAGGAGATCTAATGCTTCTTCAAGCCTCCCTGGACACTGAATAGTCATGGTGCACAGATACCATGTAGACAAAACACTCATAAATATAAACAGTTATTTAAGAAATAAGTACAGAATTCGTGAATGCTGATTCTACAGGTATCTTACCACTCTGCCTTATAACACCACTGGTATTTTCAAGTGACAGTGTCCATATATTTATATTTTCAAAGTCCTGTAACTTGGTCCAGTGTATGGTGCTTTGACTCTAAAAAGGGTTTTAATAAGAATTCATTGCTTATTTAATGCATTTATATTATTGATAAAGTTTTTAGATTGTTAGGGTAACAAGCTAATTGCTATAAAGTTTCTTGATGAGTTAACTTGGAAGCAGGCATTGGGACTGTTATTCTCAAGGGTTTAACTCTAATTTCTTTGCAGATCTTAATATCCAAGTGATTTGCAGAAGTGGTAATTTTCTACCAGTAATTGTGTGATTTTAACACAATTCACTACAGGAAATAAGATCAAATAACACTATCTTGACAGCCTGTGAGTAAAGGAAGGATAGTGGTTAAAGAGTAGTATTGTAAATAATCTACAGTTGAAACACATTCAGTGGAGGCTAGAATATTTGCTAAGCTGACTTCATC
This sequence comes from Phyllotis vaccarum, assembly GCA_033318265.1. Taxonomy (NCBI): domain Eukaryota; kingdom Metazoa; phylum Chordata; class Mammalia; order Rodentia; family Cricetidae; genus Phyllotis; species Phyllotis vaccarum. Next base: position 46,505,182 of record JARWLC010000008.1, on the reverse strand, counting down.
CTTAGCTACCACACAGTGAAGAGTAGCATTGAGAGGTACAGCTCTGTTTAAATATATCCAAGCACTATTTAAAAAATATAGTCAGACTTCACCTTCCTCACTGTGAGAATCAGTATCTCCTACAAAAAGGTTAACTTTAAAAATCTAACCTGGGATACTAGTCTAGGCTGATAGAAGGCCATTGTCAAACAAATACTGAATAGACAATGCTTTATCTGTAATTTTTTTCATATCTCATTCTTTTTATGTAGTATCTGTTATTTCTGTAGATTACTCTATTGATTCATGTGCAAAATGTTAATATTCTATGTGTCATTACATGTACATGCGTATATTTACAAATTTAGGCCTTAATATTTTAAATACTTCTAAGATACTACGGAGTGTCTTGGTTGGTTTTTGTCAACCACGTAGGCATACTGGAAGAGAAAATCTCAACTGAGGAATTGCATCTTTCAGAATGGCCTACAAATAAGACTATGGGCATGTTCTTGAGGTTAATGTGGAGGGCTCATACCCCTATGAGCAGTGCCATCCCTTGGAAGATAGCCCTTAGGTGAAGAAGAAAGCAAGCTGAACAAGGCATGAGGAACAAACCAAGAAGCAGCATATCTCCGTGGTCTTTGCTTCAGTTTCTTCCTCCACATTCCTGCCTTGAGTTCGTTCCATGACTTTCCTCCATGATGGACTAGTAAGTATAACCTGAAATAAACCCTTTTTCCCCAAGTTGCTTTCTCATGATGTTTATCCTGGCAGTCACAATGAAGGAAAGACACTAAGCCAAGAAGAGAAAAATATCTCTTCTAGAAAAAGCAATACATTTTACAAATTATAATTTTTTCATTGAGTTATTTGAGGGAGCACATGCAGCATCATAGACAAAGATGAGTTTTGGAGTGATGTCTGGCAATAGGACACAGGCCATCACATTTGGCAGCAGGCACCTTTACCCGCTGAACTGTCCTACTGGCCTACAAGACATCTTCTAAATCTTCTTTGTTAAAATAAGGAAATAAGATTTTATGAAATTAAAAGTTTTGAATAAGAAAACTCAGGTTGGGACTTGGTGTGAAACATCTTCTAAGATAATTAACTGTGTCATTTTTTTTCCAGTGGTACTGTTTTGTGCATGGATGTCTACTGCATTACTGTAGGCAGGTGTCTTGTTTCATTTTCTGTTAAAAAAAAAAAAAAAGGGAAAAAAAGAAAAAAAAAAGCAGATGTGAGAATTTCCAGCTTTCTCGGTCCCCAGGAGAAATCTCATTTCTGAAATAGAAACAAGTTCTTCAGTTTTACTCATTTTACACATACCTCAGGGCCTGATGTCTCAGGACCTCGCAGATTTCTGGTTAACCACTGAAGGCAGGAAATGTACTTTTGTGACATCTGCAAATGATAACACGGACTCATGCATTTGTAATAAGATGACCCCATGACTTTCTCTACACCCCCAATGCAAGAGAAAAAGGGATCTGAGAATAAATGAGAGAGATTTCCTTTACCTGGCCAGTGTCCACAGCAGAAAAAAAAAAATCAAAAATAAAATAAAATAGAAAACAAAAACATGTACAATCTTGTCTCAAGAAAATGCATATGTTTTATGGTGAAGATTAAAAACTGAGTTGGAGGGATAGGTAGCTAGGTGGTTTAAAGCAGTGGCTGTTCTTTCAGAGGACTCAGGATCTATCTCAGCACCCACATGTCAGTTCATAATCATCTGTAATTCTAGTTTGAATGGTTATAACGCCCTCTTCTGGCCTCCACTGGCACTAAGCATGCACATGGTGCACAAACATACATGCCAGCAAAATACTCACCCACATAAGATTAAAAAAACAAAAAAGGAGAAAAATACTAAGAGGCCCAGCAAGATGGCTCAGTGAGTGAAGGCACTTGCTAACTTGCTATCAAACCTGACCATTCGAATTCAATCTTAGGGTCCCGCAGGGTGAGAAGACAGACCCTTCCTTTACAAGCCATCCTCTGAGCTCCACACTCACACTTTTCTATGCTCATATGCACATATACAAAATACTTAAAGTGTGATAAAAAAATAAACATCTTGTATTGCCCAGAATATTGCTCTGTTACATCATTCAAAGGATACAGGTCTTCTCAGAACTTACCTAAGTAAATAAGATTCTTACTTCAGATTTAAACCAAAAAAAGTTTTAATTTGCATATCAGGAACTTACATAAATCTAACTTTATTGCTAAGTCAGAATTCTAATTTAAGTAAAATTTAGAAAAAAAATACCGTAGCTATTTGCCTAATCATAGTAAGACATTTGCCAAATAATTAACAAGCATTGAAACAGTTTTCCAAGCTTTCCAGTTACAGAATTAACATTATTTTCAGGTGATCCAGGTGTCATATTTCAAAGGGTACACTTACAGTATTTCAAAGAGAACACTCATATTAGCAGAATGTCTGTAATGTTAAACACTTGAACATTTCCCATCCATTCTAGCTACAGTTAACAATAATTTATGGTTTGCGTTAGAATAATAAAACTTAAAGTTTATCCCCAGTGTTTTTTATGAAACATTGTTGATATATAAGAAAAGAACTATAAAAAAATACCTGTTAACATATTGTATTAATTTTAGCTGAAGACAAGATTAAGGATTTATTATTTAATTTCTCATCAGTTAATATGTGAAACTCCCAGAGAACATGTTCAATTTTTTATTTATAGCTTTAAAAATAAACACATCAATTAATATATGAATTAATACATAATAATATATAGAGTTAGACAAAGTATATTAAATTAAGGTACAATGTCTTGTTTTAACATACACATACAAACACACGTACACATTAATTAAGATAAAGGTAAATAAAAATAAGTCAGTTTCTCAGGTAGCATGTTTTCCAATGCTCTGTCTGTAATGTTGGCGAATTCATTCGGAACAGTGAAAAATATGCCACCTTAACTGTTGAAAACATGAAATTATGTGTTACAAGTTAACAGTGGGCAAATAATTCCTGTTTATGACAAGTAACGAAAATATAGAACTGAGATGATTAAATTCTAATCAATTCCACAGCATATATACAAGAGTGTTGAGGACATGCCAAATCAACTGAGAAATGAAGAGTCCATTGCTAATGTGTAAAGCAGTTAGCTTTGATCAGGATCTTCATGTGTCATTACTCAGCTGTGTTCATAGTTTGAAGCTGGCAGGATGTTTTATATCTCCCTTCTATCCGTCACTGTTTCTAAACCTTCTGTTGATGGGTTAAGGCAGAGGACCTGAATACGAGGAGAGACATGGCTTTATTAAAATATATTTGTAGTATTTACTAGCTTGTGCTGTGTGTGATGCAATGTTACACTTAGTGTGCAAAGAGCATGTGTTCTCTTTTCTCAGTGTGCATTATATTTCCCCTGTGAATAAGGATACCAATTAACGTGGTCAATAAATTAACAGCCATAGTGCTGGAGATATCAGAGCTTTTATATTAAAATGAGCAGAGAAATTTTCAAATATGTTCTGTCCAAATAACAATAAAGCCAGAAATATTTTTTTTTCAGTTTTAAAACTCACCCTATTTCTGGATAAGTATACTTTTAGTAATTCTACAAAGTAGAGGGAACATGTTGATATGCCATATAAGAAACATAGCATATCAGTGGCCTTATAAATTACTTAAAGACAAGTTGAGAATTCTGGTACTCTAAAATAAGATTTGTTTTCGAGTTGGTCTGACATATTCTTTTATTCAAACCCATTTTAATCTTCAGTTTTAGTACAGTAAAACTCAACATGTATGAGTCATTTTTTTCATGTTCATCTTTTATTCCTATACAAAGTAAGAGTTTTGAATATTGGTTGATGCATAATCCTTATCACTTAGAGACATTTGTGAGATCCTATAGGAATCCTGGGAATTTTTAAGAATTGTTTAAGTTTCATTAAGTATAATTATTGTCAAATGGCTTTTGATAGTATACTCCTGTGTAACTAAGGCTATGAAACAGAACAACATCACTTGTATCCACTAAGCAGGATACTTGCTTGGGGTTCGTAGACACATGAAACTTGGTGCCCTGTAGAGAAAGACAAATTAGGTCTCATGATACATTTGTCCATTGCATGGTACTAGTGTTAAACCAGTTACACTAGATGGCAGTTAAGTGGCGTCAGATGCATGCTCAAGTCCAAGGGAGTCATCTGCTTCCCATCGTGTCTTAGCTGCTTATAAATATCACTGTTTATGCCATGCTTTATGACAATGACAATGACTAATGGTTGTCATTATCTTCACTCAGACTCATAAAAACTTCCTCAAGAAAGACCAATCATAGCTACAATGATGTTAGTTAAACTGTTTTCCTACAACATGCAATATAAAAGCACTTAACTATAAAAGGTGAGATTGATTATTTTGTTTTGAGTCTGTCCGACAACTGCCTCTTGGGGTTAAATTTGCCATGTGGTGAATTAAAATCCTATATGAATCCCTAACAGATGCATATCTGAGTAATTGCATAATGCTTCAAAGTTACTCCATTCGTCAAAAAATGCAGGTGGTGCCGTATAATAGAAAACCCCAAAACTAGCATAAATCTGACACTGGTTGTTTGGAGGGTCAGCATTTCTAACAGGGAGGTGAACCCTTCATAATCCATTTGTGATTTCACTTATGAACTCCATTGCTAAGGTGAATATAGAGTATTTACTGTGAGCCCACGCAGAAATACTTAAATAAGTGAGGCAGCTCTTTGCATCACATGGAAGCTGAGTTGTGCATTAAATTATTGTCAAGCAAGTGAAAAATGCATGATTTTATTGTGCAATATAGCAGCATAACATTAATGTATGGATTCTCATTTGCCAGTTGTTTTTAGGGCTTATATGACCAGTATTTAAAGTTATGAATTCTCAAGTATTAGAGTAAAATAGAAAACCAAAGTAAGTCAACAAGGATATGAATTTTGTTGAAAGAACATGATGAATGTTTGAGCTGTTTTTGACAATAAATGGAAAAAGAAACAAAAGTTCCTGTGGAGAAAAACGTCATCTATCAAACATGATAGACATTTATAGGGCTTCTGTTTAAAGAGTTATTGTGGTCATCTTTCCAAGTTTTGCCTTTTTATGTTAGAGGAAAGTTCAATTTTGTTGCAAAGAGCCCGCATGGAGGCACTCAGTAGATATCTGTGGGATAATAGGAAGTTGATCAGAGTGAACAGAATGCGATAGACTAAGGCTGTGAGTTCCCTCCTGAAATTCTAGTTTTCTCTAAAGCAAAAGAAGAAATGAGTGTATGCACTGCAAATGGAGTGCCCAAGGGTCTTACCTTACAGTTGTTGAATGGTTGTAAATCTGACCTCATCTTTTCTTTTCAAGGTTTTAGTATTCATAAAAAAGAATGGTAGTGGTAGCTTTATCTATGAACAATAATAAAAAGCTATCAGTATTTATTACCCACTTAGTAGATGCTTGCCAATTGTTAGAGACCTTAAAATGTTTTCAATGAATAATTTATTCTTTGTAATAACCCAATAAGGCATCAGGTGGGGACACAATGCTCAGTGGTAGACCATTTGTACAAAGCCCCAATTTTCATGTACAACAATAAAAAGAAGGAGAAGCAATAAAGAGTCAAGTATTTTATTATTTGCACATAAAAGTTAAGGAAACAGAATTAGGGAGAATAAAACAGCATGGTGTGCTCTCACAGTGGGCAAGCAGAAGATGGCATGTTCTTTCCTAAGTGCCAGTTTGTGTAATTAATTATTTTGCTTAACATATTCAAATATTACCAGTATCTCTACTTTATTATCCCTAGCTCTTATAACTGTATTTTTAAAAGGCCAAGAGCTCTTTAAGATGCAAACCAAGCCTGAATTAAACTGGGCAGTAGTTCAAAGTACTGATATCTCTATATTAATGAGAAAGATTGCTGAAAGATTTGTTAGTGCCAGGCACTGTAATTTTGATTTTTCCCTATGTTAGGAAACAATTTTGTAAAACAGCTCTACAAGATAAAATATGTGACTCTTCTAAATACAAACATTGCTTCAGTTACTAATACTAAATTGGCTCACATGTTAAAAACGGAGAATGAGTGACTACATTGTTTCTATATCCCATAGATTCCACATCTCTGAAACTTCTATGCCTAGGCATCCAGGAGTAACTTATTATTAGGATATGGACAAGGAATTTGAATAAAAGGATAATTCTTAGAGGAAGAACTCCCCAGACTCTCACCTTTATAGTCATTATCATGCACTGAATACTTGCTGAGGACATGCACTTCGCATATTGCTTGTATTTTGTCTTTCTCTTCAGTGTATCTCAAATAAGAAGAGAATTGTATTTGAACCAATGAAAGTTCAATTTACAAGGTGTTCATCTCTGAAATCTCTAAATATTGCCCCATTATAGAAATATTTTTGATAAAATTCTTAAACATGAATATTTATCCATTTGTTGTGCCACTCTGTAAACAATGTGAATACAAACATGTTATAGTAGTGGAGAAATGCTATTATGTATAAGTAGTCAATTTTTCTAACAAAAATTAAAAATTCATATAAGTATACACTAAGTTTGTGGGTTATAGAAAGAGAGTAGATATGATCAGGCTTATGCACAACAATACAAAGTATGCCTCCAAATTTGGAATATGTGCTGTCATTACAGACTAAAGAAGAAGTTAATTTGTCCCAGGACTGAAAAACTGGCATTATAAAAGAGATGAGATTGGATGGAATGGCCAGATGTGGAGGAAAAGTAAGTAAAAAGAAACTTTGTCTTCCTTTGCTAAAACTAATAGTCTTTTCTTTGGAACTTGAATAATGGTTCAATGATTAAAAGCTCTCCTTGCATCTTTCAGAGGACCTAAATTCTACTCTCAGTACCCATTTCGGGTTGCTCAAGACCACCCATAATTCCAGCTCCTGGAATATCCCAATGCCTTTATTCTACACATGCACCTACCCACACTCTGACACACACACACACACACACACACACACGCTTTAAAATAATAAAAATAAAATCTTCAATGTTAAGAAAGCCACAACTTTCTTGACAGTTTATATATGATTACAGGTTCATATTAACATCTGTAATAAATTTATTCACAGCTAGTAAATTAATTGAATCTGCAAACTAACGATGGCAGGATTTTTGTGTTTTTGTTCAGATTTTGATTTTTAGGCTGTTAGCACAGAGGATAGCATCTAGACTTTGTATATCACATAGTGGTTAAGTCAATGGGACAGTTCAGACTCCTAATTTACTCACACCCCTCCCTATGAGGCCACTTAAGTGGTCTCCATGTGAAGATGCACGTTTAGCTGTGGCAGTTTGGTGCTGCTTTGGTTTGGTTTGGTTTTCTTTGTTGTTATTTTTCTGGAACCAAAGGCTCTTCTCACATTGATCCTAACCTCATCTTTGTTGGTTCTTGGGTATTTCTCTACTACCAGGTTTCTCTCCAACCCCACAAATAGCTCCCTCTAACACGATATCTATTCCAGTATCCCTCACCCAACTTAACTATCCAATTTTCTCATGTTCTCTTCCCACCTCCGCTTACCCCCTCCTCATTATGGTCCCAATTTACTCAGGAGATCTTCTCTATTTCCCCTTCCCTGGGGGTTCTATGGATGTCTCTCTTAAGTTCCTCCTTTTTATCTAACTGCTCAGGGGTTATGGATTGTAGTCAGGTTATCCTTTGCTTTATATCTAAAATCCACTTATGAGTGAATATTATATCATCAAATCCCAACACAATTCTGGCTATAGCTTCTTATAGGAAATTAAACGTTTATTCAGGCATATGGTTCCAGAGGGTTCAAGTCCCTTGTGGCATATGGAGACATCAGGTAGCAGGTGTGGAGCATCTGATCTCACATCATGAACCACAAGCAAGAAGCAAAAACAATAGGAAATAGCAGGAGTCCTTAAATTCTCAAAGTCCAACTCCAGTGAGATGCTTCAGCCAACAAGGCCACATTTCTTAAAAGTCCCAGACAGCGTCACCAAACTGGAGACTAAGAGATCAAATGTGTGAGACTACAGAGGTCATTTCATTTAAATCACCAAAGCTCATAAACCCTTTTTCTCAGATCAGTCCCTTCACAGGAAGCAGCAAAGTAAACTACCCTATCATAAACTGAACCATGGCTTCCCGAGTTTCCTCAAGCACCATCTGCTGGTCTCTGTCTTTTTGTACGAAATGATTGTTTTATCACTGTTTTTGGTTGCATCTGTTGAGAATGCTTTTAAAGTCAAAACCAAAAAGATAACCAAGACTCTTTATCTCAAGCTATATATTGACCACAGTGAGATTGAACATCCTTAGCATTGGTTTCTGTGATGGAGAATGGTCGGATGTTCATATTTTTCTGACAGAATCTCAGGAAACATTTTGAGACAGGTTTAGAAGGAGAAGGTAATAGGAAAAATAAAGAATGGAGAGAAAGCAGAATACATATGGGAAAATATTAAGGTGAGCTGGTGGCAAAAAACTTTGACCATTCAAACAGTGTGTCAATCACTTTGTAAAACATGGAAAATACATTCAGGGTGAAACAATTTTAGTAGTAAAGATAGCAATGTACTTTAGAATTAGGAAGTGAGAGCACATAGAACCTGGAAGGGGGAGCCTAGGCAGAGGCTATTGCCACACTAGACCACAAGGGGCCTAGACCTGTGGTCACTTGAAGAAATCCTGGCTGGTGCTCCACATTGATTAAATGTTATTCATTTGACCTTTCTAAGATAGGAAGTCATTTACAAGGTGACCTCCCACTCTAAAGTAATATTCAATACCTTGTAAAATTCAATAAACTATCAAGGTGGCTGTATTTTCACAGATACACGACTTTCAGAATTGAATGAAACCTTAGAGTTCCAAATCGGTCAGCAGAATATTAGTGTTTATATAGGCTTCCAAATATAAAAGCTTTGTTCTCCTGGTCTACTAAGTGGCTGGCACTGCATTATGCCACCTTCTCCATGTCCTCATCCTAGAGAGGCCTGATCATCATCAGATAAACACTGGAAGGAAATCCATAATTACACAACTCATTAGTGTAATTATGCAATGATCAGACAAGATCAGACCCAAAATAGATCATTGGCAATTGGGCCACATGAGACGGAGGAGAATACAATGAATCTGTGAATTAAGGATATTTCAAGCATGAACTATCACATTCTTGCTGTGATGATTATTGTTACTTGTCAACTTGACACTCCTTGGAATCCCAGTTGATGTATTACTTCCACCTGATTGGTCTGCAAGGTATTTCTTTTGATAACTATTTGATATAGGATGGCACAGCAAACTGCAGTGTTAATCAGGGTAGGTAGGCCTAGGATAGGTATGAAAGGTAGCTGAGAAATATGTGTCTCTATAATTAAGGATATTGCTAGCTGAGTATTTACAGAGGACATTGTGTAAAAGTACTAGTTGTTGATTAGATTGCCTAGGTACATATCTTTCGTTAACTATCAGCTAATAGTGAGTGTAATAGGCGGGCACCTCTAGGGCACTCCAAGACACCCCAAGACACCCCAGGACCACGACTAATGACCACTGTTAACATTAAAGAAAAAGAGAGTTTAATGAATATGAATATGAATACCGGTACACACACACACACACACACACACACACACACATACACACACGTGTGGACCCCAGGCATGATACAGAAAAGCCTGGGGCCCCGAATATTCTCGGGGCAGGATTCTTATACCCTATTTTAGATAGGGGAGGAGGTATGGGCGGGCTCAGCACACTAACAGGGCAGACTTGGTGCACTAACAGGGTGGGGCCAAAGGTCCGCTACAGAGTTTAGGAATGCAGGCAGGCAAGCTATTTTCTGTACCACCTGAAGACATTCATTTCATTGTGCAAGCTTTAAACAGTTAACAGTTAACAATTCTCATGGTAGGACTTTCCTGGGTGACCCCACCTAGGTTGCAGGTGGGATCCCACAGGAATGTTGTCTCAGCTTGGAAGGTCAAGATGCTCTACCAGGTGGGTCTCAGGAATTCAGGAAGTATCTATCAGGCTCAGGCTGCTGGGTGTGTCCCAAGCAGCCATCTGGACCTTGGCTAGTTTCAGCGACCTCAGGAAGGGGTCTAGGGGGAGAGAGTTACAGGATTTTTCTATTTTCACAGTGAGTAAAAGACCTATGCCTAAGTTTCTTCTTCTTTAGTAAAATATATTCTCTATTATTTTTTTCCTGATGAAACAATCTATTTAATAAGCTGTAATCATGCTGCCCTTTTAGAAAGTCCCTGACACAGAGAGTGTGTTCTGGCAAATCAGCAGAGGATTAGACTAGATAACTTTTTAGTCTCCTAAATATCACACAGAATCAACTGAACTACTACATTGTCTAGAAGCCAGTGGCCATTTGAAAGACTTTTGTCAAAATTTATGATAAAAGCACATCAGAGCAGCTTGAAATACCTAAAGCACCGTGTTTGGGAATGGTGCAATTATGTTAAAGGAATCATCTTGGATTCTGCTTATACTGCATCTTTTAAATGAGCCTCAGCTTCTTCTCTGGGCAGTTACTATTCCTACAGAGGCAAACACAGATGCTTCCCAAACTTCCAACTGAATCCTTCTAGGCAATAGCATTTAGCAAAGTGCCGCAGGCCAGTAAAGACTTGAAGCAAACCCCCTATCTAAGTGTCATGCTGAATGGGAAGTAGGTAAATAAACCTTTTTGACAAATTCAAGAAATTTCTGATGAATAAAACATATCAGTAATACAAAATAATTCTTAATTCTGATTTTTGACAACAGAGCAATTTCTTTTGAGAGGAAAAAAAAATCACTGTCTTTTCTGACAAGCATCTCTAAACAAAGGGAAGACAAGGTTTGATTATACATTTGTGCTGTGTAGTGTGTGGCATATCAAAGTTCCCTCCTGACCTGGCCAAGCAAAGCAGGGAAGACAAGAATGTGAGACTTTTCTTGCACATTCTTACCATATGTGCACACATTCTAAAAGAAAGCAGGCTTCCTTCCTGTGATTTCTACAGCTCGACCCTCTACACTGGGGTTCGCAGTTTATTTTGCCCTTGAATTCAGTCCTTGCTCTTTCCCTGGCTCAATACGAGGAATCTGTTTTCTGGGGCTCTTTTCCCTTAGAGGAGCCACAGCTGGTGCAGCTGACTGGAGCCTCTGGAGACTAGAGATGGAGCAGGCTGACGACAGAGCCTTTCTCTGAGATTCAACTCCTTCTCACTCCTGCTAAAGCTTCACCCCTTACCTGATCCCTCTCAAGCCTTCCTGGATTCTGAATCCCACCAGACAGCACCCAGCTCCAAGTGCTGTGACAGACAGCCCCTCACTTACGCACCCCTAATTTATCTTAGTGTGACTTATTCCTGATACTAATTTCTGGTTTATCCTGCTTTGATGGTTTTCTATTTCACAGCTAATTATTAATTATTATTAATTGGTAATTATTAATGTCCCGTTTTCCTCAGTGCCTGCCTCATAGCCCCACTCATATACTCCAAGTGAATCTCCATTTCCTAATTGGTCACTGATAGATTCCAGGCTGGGCCTGTCCACCTACACTTCCTAAATTCCAGGGAAGGAAAGACTGTTGGTAACATCCTTCCTGTCAACACTGCTCCAGCTTCAGAGATGCTTCAGGTCAGGAGCTTCCACAATGTTCCCTTCGTGCCTCTTCACTTTTGCTGACAGTGCTACCAGAGCTCTGTCTGCATCCTAGAGGTGGGGACAGAAAATATTGTTTTAGTTTCTGCTAACTTCAGCATCAGAACATACTCAACTGTTACCCCTGAGCATAAATCTAGCCTATCCCTGTTTCCACAGAGCATAGATGGCACAGGAGCTGATTTATCCTATCAAAAGTTGGTGTTCCTTCAGTACAGGAATTTTCGACCTGAGGGTCAGATGACTCCTTCACAAGGGTCACCAAAGACCATCCGAAAACACAGATATTTAAATTACAATCCCTAACAGTAACAAAATTACACTTATGAAGTAGCAATGAAAATAATTTATGGTTGGAAGTTATCACAACATGAGGAACTCTATTAAAGGGCCAGAGCATTTGGAAGGTCGAAACTCATTGGTCTAGGAAGTCACAAAGGATAACAAGGTTCTGGACTCCCCTATAAGCAAACAGCAGACGTAGAATATATAGTATGGTAGTTCCTATTCTAAAATCCTGCTCTTTGGGCTTTCTTTCAAATGAGAGAAGTTTGGACTACAAAATCCATCTACTTCAAAAGGTTCAAATGATAGTTTTGTACCTGTCTTACACTAAAAGGGTCAGACTGCTGGTTTGCAACCTTGGAGCTCTTTCACCTTTCTTGGGGTGCTGAACATTGCGTATATCAGTGTCAAGTTTCTACAAATAGCCTTGCGTGGGGATTTTCCTCCCTCATCACACACACCGCTCTATTGCTCTGTTTCTCTTCTTCAAATGGCCTCTTTTCCTTCCGGTTTCTCCGGTTAGATTCTGTGAACTCTACCCCTCACAGTGTGGGCGGTGTTGTTGCAAGCTTCTGGTTTGTGCCTGGATGGGCCATTATTTGAAATGTAATGTTTTCCTTTCCTGTCAGATTTGAGTCCCCGTAACAAAAAGTCTGCCTGGACTCTCTACATCTACTGCCCAGAAACTTCCCTGACACTTAGATGTCATTTAAAACATGTTTGCTGGGCTATCAAAAGGGTGCCAATAGCTGTGGGATCTTACATGCTAGGTCAAATTACTATGAGCTCTTGACAAGAAACGGCTTTACTGCTTTCCATTCTTATTTTTACATTGTATTTTAACAACAAGCTGGTTGTTTTTCTAAGACCTGGTATCTGTCCCTTGCTCATAAAGATACTTCTTTGTTGAACACAGGAAAGAGTTGAAAACACGTGAACAGCTTAGGATGAAAATCCTCACATCTGTTCTCAGCTATATTCCCTTCCTAGAAGCTGAACTTCCTCTCTGAGTCTGTCCGCCTAAATTCAAGCCTCGTTTTCATGTCCATCTAAATATGTCCTAGCCACCTCTACCATCAATTAAGTAAATGCCGTGTCTCTAACTCATTTCCTTTCTGAGGATGAGCTCGGCAGCGCTCTGTTTATTCGATTATAACGGCTGTCTCTGCACACAGTGGTCCTTTGCCTGCAGTACCGTTTCTCATGAATTTGTTTATTTGCCCCAATTAGACTCGGAGCTTTTCAAACAGAAGTCTTTTTTTTCTTTAGTTCTTCACAGCATAGGCTTATGAATTGACTGTCTTCTATATTTTACTGCAACCTGCACTGGTGTCTTAGCTCTTTATCAAATGAACACACTGAGTCATGACACTATACGTAGATTCACAATAGGTGGGTATTTGGTGGCCTACACACAGCACAAGTCAGAACGGCTCCTTCTCTGGATACACTGTGGGCTAGGCCTGGCATCCCAGGGACTAGAAACTCTGCTATGGGTTTATCTCAGAAATCAGGAAGCAGAGGTAGGCAGGTCTATGTGAGTGAGTCTGGGGAGAGGCTGCTCTACGGAGCGAATTCCAGGACAGTCTGCAGTACACAGGAAGACCCTGTCTCAAAACAAACAAACAGACCATAACAAATGAGAATAATAGAGAAATAAGGAGTACCTTACATTGCTCTCCCCCGGGATTCATCGCTACTTTTCTATCACTTTCTTCACTGATAAGTGGGTCTCTAGCCTAGAACCTAATCCTCTTCTTCAAAACACATGATGATATTATATACATATTTTAGATCTGTATATGTAATAAGCATATAAAGAAAATGTAGAATTTTAAATAGAAATGTGGAAAATATGTAGTATACATAAAGCATGTTTCTGTATAAATAGCGTACTTGAAATACAAGCGTATGTGTGTTTGTATAAATGTGGGTTTTATCTTCAATTTCTGTCTCCCTCCACAGATTTTCTATACCTAAGTTTCTGTTACCAGTAAACAAGAAGCCTAACAAAGCCTGGCACGTAATAGTACCCATAAATATTCACTGAGGGAATGAATCACTGGAAGACAACAGCTTTTCCTAGTTATTAGCTACATTAGCTCTTAAGTAGTCTTAGGAAAACTGGAAACCCTAAAAATATTGTTTTTTCCCCTCTTCTAAACCTATACAGGTTTATTATCTGCCTCTCCAGGGAAAAGATTCCCATTCTTCTCTGTTTGATGATTTCAGCTTGATACAAAAAGGTGGGAAAACCTCTGCTATTCATGCTACAGCTACCCACTAATAGAAAAGCTATCCAGTAAAACACCTACCTGTCAGTGATACCCCAATGTCCGTCCAGTGACGTGGAAAAGGAAGTGGACACTTTTTCCCATTCTGCTTCTCCTAAATAGTCCAACCTGAATGCCTTCAGAGCACACCTAGAGCATAAATGAGTGCTTGTTCATTTCTCATAAGTCAAAAATAATTAGAACAGAGGAAAACCATAGTATTATTGCAAGAGTAGGTTACAGAGCACCCTGGGAACCAGACCAACTGGCTTCCAGCTCTGACCTCACTCCTTTCTAGGCAGAAGATCGCCAACAAGTGTGAACCTCTGATTTTTTTCTCTCCTTCTTTCTTAGGCAGAGCTTATGAAATCACTGAATTCATAAGACTTCATCCGAGAAGTAAATAACAGAATATACAAAGCCTTAGGAATAATGTCTAACATGCTTAATAGTTGTTCATCAGTCAGTTTTTTGTTTTTATAATTACTTTTGTCTGCTGCTATCCCCAAATTAAGAGAAGATTGCTGCTAATGCATGATGATTGAATTTACACCAAGACTGGGTAATTGGGAAGTGAAAATGACGCCTAAGTCATAGCAAGAATTGAAAGGCAGCACTGCCAAAGGCATGGAGAAACAAAAAGGTGCCTCAGAAAAACAAGATTATCTGTTGGTTCTCTTTAATTCTTGCCCCAATAGAAAATGTGACTTCATACATCTCTCAAGAACCTAACAAAAACTACTGCTTTTACAGCATCTCCCAGAGTCTATACAATTTGGAGAACAATTAATCACCATTTTCTCCACAGTCAGCTCACCATTGCTTAAAAAATCTCTGCTGAACTAACTCTCTGGTTAGTAAACTTCATCATTCAAAGGCTGTTTGAACCTCTTTCTTTTGTCCAAAAGGGAACAATTACACTCTCCCTGTAGATCAATATAAATAATACTATTAGTCCTTAAAATAAGAGACCCCCTTACATTGTGTTCTTTCCTCTTTATTTATGGGTGTGCATGTGTGTGTGTTTCATTTAATATACACTTAGTTAGGGTCTACTATGGACAAAGCACCACACTAGATACTTGATGTAAAAGCAAATGAAAACCACAAACTAAGCAGCAATGAACAAATACAATCTGCTTCCCTGGAGCCTCTAACTACAGCTTTCAACTGGAAATTGCTAGAAATTTATGTCAGAAATAAGCTTTCAGCTTTAGATAATATAATGAGGTTGAGAAATCTGAAGGCTATCTGTTGCACGAATAAAAAACACTCAAGGTTAGATCTCTAGGAAAGTCGGAGATATTAGGGAGAGTAAACACCACAGTCAGATCTTACCCAGGTGTCTTCCAGCTTCCTCAGCCTGGCTTCTCCTGTCTTCTTGTAACCTTCTGTCTTTCTATACCTGCCTCAAATACTCTCTTCGCTCAGTTAGTGGCCCCACCACTGCCTGCCTGGGAGCCTGGAACTCCTGCAAAGTAAAATGACCTCGAACTCCCTTTGGAATTAAGGGCGTAGGTCACCACTCCCAGGATATTTTCTGTGCTGGGATTAAAGGTGTGAATCACCACTCTCTGATCCTCCTAGACTGATCTGATATCTCTGAAACTTTTGGTTCTTTTATTATATCCCCACAGCTATCTTAGGCCAAAACACTAATACTTATGCAACATCTGGAGAGAGATTCAAGTTCCTGGGTAAGATTCCTATGGCATGCGGAAAGAACAGCAGTACAGGTGTGGTGGTATGGCATGAACATGCATAGAAACATGGAGCATGGAAGAGCCAGGGGACAATGGTACAAGGAGAGTATGGAGAAGCAAATGATAGTCAGAGAACACAGCATCTTGTGATATGAGTGCTCATAATGTAGATGAATGGGCTAGGGTGGCTTAATATATGTTATAATAGAACCCCTGGCTGCTTTATGGAGAACAGGGAGGGCATAAATAAAATAAGAAGGCAACTACTAGAGCAATACAAACCAGAGAAGATTCTTGAAGCTCAGACTTGGGGAGCAGGAGGGAAGCCATGCTTAGAAGTGATTGGGTTGGAAAGGGAAGAACCACATAAGAGCCTAAAGTATCTGCTTTAAAGGACAACCGAAAGTGACTGTCCCACTTTAAAGAAAAACAGTGGTGATGAGATTCCTGTCTTGATCAGGTCTTTTCATGATATGATCTTGGCACTCCAATAGAGATGTTAAGTAGACATGGGATCACACGAGGGTGGAGTTTCCTGTCCATGGCCTCTACACCAGGGCCCCTCGGCCATTTAATTCCTTCACTGCTAGGTGAAACCAGTTAGTTCAGAAGCACACAGGAGAAAAAAAAGACAAAACATTACACATGCATTTTTTTTTTAAGTCGGCTACATGAATCTTTACCCATTTAAAGATATGCCTGCTCTGCATTTCTTGTTAAACCTGGCTTCACATCTGGCAGTTGGTAAATACTAGCTCAAATGGATGTGGACCTCTCCGACAGCTATTTTCCCAACAATTTGATGTTTTCCTTTTTACAATTTTTTTCTCCTCCTTCACACCCTTCTTATCTCAGACTCTAGACAAGACTAGTGGATAAGGAGCATTTTCTTATACCAGAAGCTGCCAAAGTAGCCCATTTAATCCTGTGTGTGCTGCTGCCACCTTGGGGTCTTGTCACTGTTCTTGATCATTTTCAAAATTCCCTCAACCCCAAAGAAGCTCAAAGGGAAAGAGGGATCCCTTGGATGCCTTTCTGGGAAAGATTAGCAGTGAGAATCAGTGCTATTACTTCAAGAGCCTAGGTGTCAAGAGTAAATGTAGAGGGTAAAATATGTGCCTTAGCAAGGAAACATATGCAAATATAACCACCCACTGGGGCAGTGCTGCCTGCTTTCAGTCACTCTAGCTGTCTGTGCACTGCCTTTTTAAGGACAAACTCTGATCTTACAGTTCCCTGTTGTTTTACCACATTACTTTAAGCATCTGGCTGTTGTCATCACCCAAAACTGTCCTTGAAAACACAATATGTGCTCAACTCTAAGTCCCAAAGACTTAGCACATTCATTTCTAAATCCCAAAGACCTAGTACATCTGGTGTAGCGTGCTAAATGAGTAAATTTCTGAATGCACAAATGAATTAATGGATAAATAATGTGGCCAAACTAACGTAGAAATAGAAAAGTTAGTCATGGTGCTGTGTTGATAGACTACACTTGAGGAGAGAGGATAGGACATCATTAACTTTCATGCCGACAGTAGAGGTATTCTCTAATCTTATTTGTGGTGTCAAACTCGGTCTCACTCTTATGTAAAATATAAACATTTAGAACTTTGGGTGTCCATGTATTATGTGACAGAGACTATGTAGGGAAATGATGAAGTTATATGTAAATATTTCAGGTAACTAGAAAAGCAGCTAGTTCCATAAAAACTTGCAGCTATAACAAACAAATGACTAGTTTAAAATTAGTCTTATAACTTTATATTAACTTCATTTCCCTTCTTTGAAAAGTTATGATAAAGAAACAAGGGCATATTAGATCCTGTTGTGTAAGATCTTATTCTACAACACTTCTTAGAGAAGTTTTCTATTCTTATTGTCCATCTATTTTCTGATATCCATGATGTTGCCATTGAACTTTTTATCAAGGAAGCAAAGCAAGGATGTTACAAGTTAGATTATTTTCCCTTATATTGTCTAAGACACTTCTTTTGAATACACAATTTGGCATTTTTCATAGTTAGGGTTACTATTGCTGTGATAGAATACTGTGCCCTAAAATAGCTTATGCAGGAATGGATCAATTTCACTCACAGTTCCATATAACAGGTCATCATGAAAAGCAGTGAGTATAGGAACTCAAGCAAGGCAGGAAGTAAGGCAGAGACAATTGGAGGGGTGCTGCTCACTGCCTTGTTCCCTATGGCTTGCTCAGTCTGCTTTCTTATAGATTAAGGACCACCACCCCAGGGATGGCACTACCAACAATAGGCTGGGCCCTCCACCATCAATCACTAATTAAGAAAATGTCCTATAGGCTTGCCTACAGCTGGATCTTATTCAGAAATTTTCTCAATTGAGGATCCCTCCTCTCCGATGACATAAATACTTCATAGCAAAAATAAGTAAGGAAACAAGGTGTTGTGGCACCTTTAACTCTAGTCCTTAGGAGGCAGAGGCAGAAGGATCTTTGTGATCTCAAGGTCACTCTGCTGAGTTACAGGGCAGCCAGAGCTATATAGTAAGACACTGTCTAGAACAACAATAACAGCAACAATAATAATAAGTAAATGATATGCACACAGGACCATTATGGATAATTACGTATTACAAAGTTATTTACAAGGTCTTTGGACATATGGTAGCACAATGCTTCCTATTTCCTTAGCTGTATCAAAATTTCGGATATAAGACATGTTACATATTTAATGTAAACCTTTCAGTACAAAAGGAAGGATCAGCAAGTTTTGGATATTGTGAGAAGCAGCTGGATACTGAATTTTAAAGTCTCACTAAGTGCATCTTAGAATTGATTTTCTAATCTATTGTGTCATATCTAAGACCTGAAGCAAATTCATCTCCAGGGCAGAGGAACAGTTATCAAAATTTGGAGCTCTGTCTTAAGCATCACATTTATCCATAATTGTAGATAAGTATGCATTAACTTACATTTATATCACATTTTTTGGTTTATTGATACCTGTCTGTGAAAATACTGACTGTGATTGGTTCTTCACTTAAGATATAAAGCAATTCAATTAAATTGATTTTTGGAATTTCATACAGGATTACTGTGTCTACATCATTTCTACACTACCATTTAAACCCCTCCATTTCCTCCAGCTAACTCCCTCTAGAATTCGTGACTTCCTCAATTATATGCTGTGTGTGTAGTTGTATGTGTGTGTGTGTGTGTGTGTGTGTGTGTGTGTGTGTGTGTGTGTAAATACATTCTGCTGAATCCAGTTAGTGTTGCTCATGTGTGTATGTGCTTAGGGTTGCACACTTGAAAATCTATCAGAGGGTCCAGCCTTGGAGGGGGAAACTAATAATTTCCCAGAAGTCACCTAAGGTCTTCATCTAGCAGTGAGACTCGTGAGATTTTCCACACCTGCTTTGGGATGTCAGCTGGTGCAGGTCTTGCTTAGGTGGCCATACTGTTAGGATTTGGGGGCTACAGCTCCCTATCACAATACATAGAAAAAGTAATTTTGCAATAGAAGGCCTAGTCCTCTGACTCTTACATCTTTTGCTCTCTCTTCTGTTATGCTAGTTGAGACTCAGGTGAAAGGTTTCTGTTAGAGATGTATGAATTGAAGATATACACCCCGAGGTCACTTCCCTTCACTTTGATCAGTTGTAGATTTCTGAAAAAAAAGATTTCCGACAAAAAGAGGAACTTGAATGAGGAGTAACAGCTACTTTTTTATGTGGATGTAGCATAAGGATTAAGAATGCAGTTTGAAGTTATACTGGTTTAGGAAAGTAGCAAATTCTCCTCTAAGACTGTGATATCACCAACCTTGAGTAGCTTGGCTAGGTTTATAGCACTAGGCAAGATTCACTTCTATGGAGCTGATCTTACATCCAACTAAATGGCTATTGGGGGTCACCACGATACAAACACTACTTTTGCAACACTGGAGGTATCCTGTCATGCTGGTCATAGGCTTTACAGCCGGTTAGAATGAGTGATTTTTAATTCGGCCCCCTAGGAAGCTTATCTAGCACTTTCAGAAACTAGGAGAGCTAGTGTTCAGGGAGGATGCTTTGAGGTCAGTCCCAGCTTGGTTCCTTCCTCCAAGTCACGTATCTTTAGCAATAGTTTTCCACCTTCAATTTATGGAAGACAACTAAGGACGATAGATGTAGTCTTCATCATTTAGAGAGCCTTTTTGATTCCTTTGACCAAGAACTAGAGACTAGGTTTCCTATGACACTGGGATTTGTATTAAATAGTCTATGGCACTAGTGTGGGGGTATTATTACCCCAAGAGGTACATACATATGTGTATATTAATATATATTAACACACATGTGTGTACATATATGTGTATATACAATACTACACATACATATATATGTTTGTATGGTGTGGGGAGTGTGAATTTTAAAAAGCACATAATGTCTCATTGTGGTCTTTTTTGTTGGCTCTCTTTCTCTGTACCTGCTTTCACTGCCTCTTTTCCGGATAAGTTTTAAGCCTAAATATCTAAATTCCCTCATGCAAATTATTACCTGTGCTATCATCAAATTTCATCATTATGATTTGCCACCTGTATAATAGTTTCACGATTATTTCTCAATGATCTTGTTTTACCTTTAGAAGCCTAAAAGTTAACAGATGTATACTTAAATACTCATCACATATATTAATATTCTAGCTATTCTTTCCTAATAGCTAAAACATACTCAGAAGTACAAGAAATTAAAGATAAAAATGTAATAAACTTTCCTTCAGTGTTCCAGGGGCGAAGTTCTTTCCTGGTAGATAAAAATGAAACATCAGGAACTTTTCTGAACACATACAAAAAGTACTTGACAGCATCAGGTGCCCAGTGATGTAACATTCCTGTAACTACTGCAAAGAAGATTATATGAGATTATTAATGTTTCCTTCTGAGCTGCTGGACTTGTCTAAGACCACACTGGTGATGAGCCAAACATCTTTCTAAGAATATTGCATACTACTGGTTTTTCAAACAACTATTTATAGGTATGAGGTTATCTCTATTTTATACATGAGGGAGTGGGCACTCATGGTGATTTGAAACTGTGCCCACAGTAATACAGTTTACAAAAGACAATCTGAATAAAAGCTCTAGAAACTAAGAAAGACAGAAAAATGTGTTTATTGGAAGAAATAAAAGAATTATAATATCAGCATCTGTACCACCATCCCAACTATCAACGTAGCTACTATGGATGTACGTAAACTAGACAACAGAATGTCACTAAAGGTTGTGTAGAAGAGCAGGGGCTTCAGAGAAAGCTCAGGGGTTAAGAACATATGTTGATTTTGCAAAGGACTCTCCTTCTGATCCAGAACACACATGTTGTTTTCTTCTGGCCTCTGAAGGTACTGGTACTGTGCATACTTCATGCATAAACATGTATGCAGGGCAAACAACCATACACATAAAAAAATATGAATTTTGGGGGGAAAAATAAATCACAAAAATCAAAAGCCATCAGTTGTATTATGTAGTTTAGACTTAATGAAATATTTTCGTCTGAGCAAATGTTTTTGAGTCTTTAATATAGGATATCATGTTCCACCTCTGTGCCAAAGCTCCCTGGACCCTTCACACAGTCGTTGTCACTCATCTTAAGAGAACCTTTTTTTTTCCCAAATTTTGACATTTCTAATATTTAATAAATTAGATATTTAGCATATAACTATGGAAATATAGACATATATCAACCTGTGCATACACGTGTACATATAGATATATGGGGGAATGTATACATATATATATGTATACACTTATAGCACAACTTATATATTCAAAGCAGTTCCCCTCAATATCCACCTTGGGAAGCCATGTATCCCCCCAAAAACAAAAATTTCAGGACACAATTTTGGAGTATATTTAGATGAATTACATTTTAAGTGTTCTCAAAATTATCTTTCCAGGGAGGATTTTTTTTCTAGAAAGAAACAAAAATATTTAAAGAAAGTAGTATCTAAAACTATCAGGTAATGACACTAATTTTCTTATGAAATTTGAGATTGGTTGTGAGAGTAATTACAGAAGCACACAATGTGTACTTCAATGTGTTGATTAATGGGCCCATGGGCACATGTCTGTGTTAGGACAGTACTTACATTTTCTAATTTTCAGATTAAAATAACTCATTATTTCAGTGGAGGTTTTTATCGTGCATTCAGTCAAACAATTTAAATACACGGAGTCCTTATGTAACAGGCAATAGAAAATAATGGCAAATATAAAAGTGGATGGTACATCTCTTTACTTGTGGCAAAAAAGTAACTTTAAATTCGTGCGTAAGACCAATTAAAAGGAGCTGGTTACTGATGTAGGGAGAGGAAGGGAAATGCCATCTGTTTACATTCTGTTTAATCTTCTGAATAGCTGTTTAGTTATATCTTCAGAACTCAGACTTCTTATACACAGAAAGAAAAAAAAAAGAAATCACTTAGGCTGACTTCAACCAGACTTATATTTGAACTCAGATAAACTCTATAGATGGAAGTTACCTAATACAGCTAAGCCTTGTTCCTTATTTATAGAATTAAGAAAAGTAAATATGGCAGTGAAAATCCAATGCCTGGTAATAGCCAGTAATGACAATCAATCATTTCACTACTAAATTTTAAAGTCATGGTTTTTACTTTTAATGAGAACACTTTTTCTTGAGGTCAAGAAAAATATGTTATTTCTTATGACTATTAGTATTCTCTGTTAATCAATATTTGTTAGATACATCTTACACACAGATCTGTGTTGGAGATTCAAGGTAAATCATCTTTTCAGATGGGTTATGCTTGCCTCCAGAGGTGAAGAGTATACTAAGTCATAATACAAGATAGAGGGGGTGTTAACACCTTATAAAGAAACAGACTCATTCTGACAGACAGGAAATGATTCACACTTAAGGGAAATGAAAGGAGATGTGGAAGGATACTTTATGTAGAAAAGTTAAGAGCATGCTAAAGCAAAGAAGAGAGACCCAAACATGTGGAGTATTTCAGGGAAATACAGCTGTTTCAGTTGACTTAGTGTTTAAAGGGAGTCTCAAAATGTAGACACTACAGGCATCTGAATTCAGGGATGCTAAGAGAATGACAATGGATTTTCCATAGCAGGCGATAATAAACCACTGAAAACTTTGGAATATAGGGGACCATGGTGGATGTCCAACTTCAGTAAGTCTAACCTGGAAGTTACCCAAGTGGATGTTGGAGAAGTAAAAAAACCAGCAGAAAAGTCACTAAAGTGGTTACAACATGTAACTGTTTAGACCTGTTTTGACTACAGTACAAGGAGTAGCATATCACCCCCACTGTGCCAGTAATGGTCAACATTTTGCCTAATGTTACTGACTGATTTATTCCTTGTGGTTTTTATTTTATTTTTATTTAAAGCAGCTATCATCTTGTTATTTAAATATATTTATGTATTTACCTCTGATAAAGAGCACTTTTGATAAATGATGCACCCCTTTCTTATGCCATAGGTATTTAATGTTAGATTTTACATAATTGCATGCATATTTCTCCATTTATATCAAATATGGCCCTCTATAATTTGTTCAAATTTACATTCAAACAAGATCCACACTTTACTTTTGGCTATCATGTATATAACATATTGTGGTCACGTTATTAGGTGATTATTAACATGCTTCCCTCAGTTTGTCTTTCTACATTTATTTGCCGGGTGACATTATGTCATGTTTTATAATCAGACTTTTGCATTATTTTCTACTCCTAAGGTAAAACTGTGACTCATCTACCCTTCATTCAGCTGTGTCATAACTATCTTGTACAAGACATCATATTGGATGCTAAAGGTGAATCATAGATGTCTGTAAATCAGGTTCCCATCCCCAGGACTGCAGAATCTGGAGGAAATACACAGATTAAATGCACAGAGGTAAGGATAAACAATGGTCATATAAATTAGTTAAGAGATAAATGTTACAGCTTTTTAGATGGAGAGATAAACTAAGAGATGAATTGAGCTTTAGGAGGGATTTAGCAGATCAAATGGACAGGTTAAGGTAATCAGTAATTTAAGAGGAAGTTAGGTTAGAAGAAAATCAAAAGAAAGAGTTAACTATGTAATTTCAAACTGTGGTAGAAGCAGCGTTCACTTTATGAGTGAAAAATATAGGTACACATACAAAATATCACATGGAGAAAATGAGCTGTGTTGTCAATCAATGCAAATCATATGTGAAAGATTTTCCTAAAAACCTAAGTAATGTCTGGCTTGGGAGAATATTAAACGGCAAGCAGAATAATTTGAATATTGTATTCTAGGAAAAGAGACTACAAGATCCATTCATTTTTTTCATATGTGGGAAATTATGTAAAATTAAATATTTCATTAGTAGGCAAAAATGTATCAGCTCATTTCTCAAGAAACTTTAAAATGGTTTATGCATTCCAGTATCAATAATTTTCAAATATTTATGACAAATTTACAAGAAAACTTAATGTTTTTTTTTGCCCAACAGCTAGATGCTCTATTTTTAGAAAATCCAAACAAATTGGGGCTGATTTAATCAACACTACTACAGAGATATTCACAAGCAAGAATTAACTCTAGCTTGGTGTAGAATAAAAAATTTACCATAAGAAAAATCAGTAAAAACAGATCTGCCAAAATTAACCTTCATCTATTATTAAAGTGTGTTTTCCTCCCATTGATCCTAAATATGAATTGACTCATAGTGTTTTTCTTTACCAGAACAATACTAATTTTCATTAATGAACTATTCAAATGGCAGCTGAATTATCCAATTCATCAAAAAATTATATGTTGAATATGACACAGCTTTATTGGTAAGTAATTTCTTCCTGCATGTTCATTCTTTGTAAAGTTATAAGATATTTTATATAATATTTTAGACTACCCATATATGTCAGAATTTGTGCTGTGATTGGGAGATAATAAAAATGTATAGAAAATCATACATTCTAGTGGCATGCATTCAAGAATAGATGATCACATACTAAACACAAAACCACGAACTATACATACCACAGCACATGAACACACACATACACACACCACAGTAATATCACATGCACACACGTATGTGTGCACACAACACATACACCACCATTAACAAGTCAAAAGGATCAAATTTTTAAAAATTATTTGCTTTAGGCTAGGATTCCTCATCAGCAAAACTATTAACTTTGGGGATAAAATAGTTCCTAGGACTGGGGAGAAGTCACCACTTCAAGTGTGACAACCGAAACTGTTTCCTGTCTACAGATACTGCCAGAAGACCAGAGGGAACTGAGGATAAAAATCCCTTACTGGATTCTAAGGAAGTTTTTCAATGCGATTTGTTAATGGAAACAAAACACCACTGAGGATCATGGGAAATTCATGATATTTGGAGGCGAATAGAAGTAACTTGAAATAAAGCATTTTGGAGTACAAGACAATGAAAAGGTGATAAAGCTCAAGTTTGTAAGAGGAATTAGTAAAATATAAGTTGTGTGTAGGGGCCACGTAGCTTTCAGTGTTTGGGTTAGAGTTAATAAAAAATGTATAAAGAGCAATGCAGACCCTGGCACTATAAAAAGTAATCAAACTGTCGAGGTTTTTAAATAAAAGGTCCCCCCCCTTATTTTGTAGAACTGATACTTGAATATACAAATTAAATTAATAAAACATGATTTTGGAAACATCAATGTGGTATTAATCCATATAAGAGACGGTTTGAGGCGTGTGATTAAATGAAGGATATATCCTGCAAGAAGTTGGAGATCCTGGGGACAGGAGTCTCAGTGGACAATGAGAAGAAAGAACACGTGTTGAAGTCTGGACGTTATGTCTGTCTGAGCTTGTAAGTTGTTTAGATTGTCTCACATAATTAACACCACAATAGGGCTGGTTAACAGATTTTCTAGACACTCATGCACTCTGTGCGGAAAAGTTACAGCTGATGTTGCAGAATACTGAGGCATGATTCAATACATAATTCAGTACCATGTATGGGCTCTGCAACTAAGCTGCGAAGACCCTTGGAGTCACTATTTGAACAACTGAATCATACAGTTAAACTAATCTGCCCTTGCTTAGTAAACCTACTGTTTTCTTCTTTGACCAGAGTTATATTTTGTATAGTCATAAAACGTCTTCTGTACATTGATATGATATTAACATAAAAAATAAAATCGAGCCAAGGTACAGGCACTTGACCCTCCACACTCACACCTTCCATTCTGCCCAAGACACCAAAACCTGAGCCTTTCTTGTGTTTGCCTATATACTAGTATATGCAGGTAGTTTATATTGTTACATAACAAACTTGTTTCATAAACAGTAAAAATACATATGATGATAAAATGAGGAGATTTCACTTTCTGGCTGTTAGATACAAAATAGAAAATGTTGAGTCAGAGAAATTAAAAGGGTGTTGTAATAGTCTGAAATGTTTTATTTATCAAAGTAATATTTAAGTTTCTACAGCATTAATAACACTTTATTAGATACAAAATGATGTTTACTTGAACTAGGGCAGTGGCTACAGAAATGAAAATGATGCTGTTGAATATTAATAAGATCATTAAGCCAGTTCGGGATGCACATTTACTTGAGGTTGTTATGCCTTCACTACCTCACTTTCCATATCTGTTCCACAGTACAGGGAAGCTTTTCCAAAGTTAATAATAAGAACCATGAAGAGCATTCAGCTAACAGTCGCAGATCGATTGCATGCCAGTCTGTTCCTAAGTGGCACATGCTTCTGACAGAAGGACATCCAGCTGAGAGAGGAGGGCTGGTCAGGAGGACCCATGCAAGCCACTCAAAGTTTTATCAAAGGCTCCATGTCTTCAGTCAAGAGAACTAAAATCCTTCCCAGTTCCCTGCAAAACAATAGAGATATGAGTGTTCTCAATAAAAGAATTGAATGAAAGCAAATGGGCCCTATTATTGGTCATGTCAACTCTTATGGCTTTAGATGGAAGGTGATTTTCAAGGATCTTAAAAGCTACCCCCAAGTTTTCTTAATTAATCTGTAACATTGTGGAAGGAAAATCAGGCCGTTAGAGTGATTGTCAGTGGTTAAGGGAATTTATTTGAAAGTTTTTAGCTTTATGCCTCTACTGATGTTTTAAAATGATGTAACACCAAGATTATCAGAAAACTCCATGTTTCGTCCGAATTGTATTTTAGCTTAATATCTGGATCACTGGTAAGATATGAAAAGTGGTGAAGAGATGACAGGGTTCTGTGACTGTCCTGGTTTGTTGATATGACTGGCACAACCTGGAATTCCTAAAGAAGTAGCATTGATTATAATGCTTCTTATACAACTCATCAACTTTGCTATTAATATTGGCTATGTAGGAGATTTTTCTTTTATGTAACTCCTTGGCAGGACTCTTGAAACCTTAGTATAATCAGGGAAAATATTGCTTTTACTGTAAACATGAGTAAAGAAAGGTATCTGAATCTTCACGCAAATACATGATTTTAGTTTGTTTTGTACTGAGGCACCAAATTTCTACACTGAAACATGCAGTAAGGCATCCACACTTCTCATTTATATTTTATAAGTTTTTATATTTAAATTATATTGTGTGTTACTAATTCATAAAAACATAAATTTTGATATGTTAATGAGGCACTGGGGTCTTGATACATATATGCATTGTGTGATATTTCTATCACCTTATAGAGTTCTGGTGCCTCAAATTTATTTTCAGTATAAACTTAGAAAATGCTTCATTCTCTTATTTGAAATGTGAAGTACATTGTCATTATGATGTTTCTCTTTTATGGGGAGTTTCTGAAGGGCTACAGTGCTTTTTCTTCCATTATTATATTTAGTCTAGTAAAAGCAAGGAAATTAAATAAGGCCAAGTAAAACCTGCTACCCCGTGAAGAAAAATAAAAGCCAGAGTGCACATGAGTTTTATAATGTTATTTATTCTTCTTCTAGTGTATTTAAAATTCTAACCCCAAATCTCAAAAGTTTCTGGTGCAGAAAGCATAGACATGACTTGTGGCTTCTATAAACTGTTCACAGTATTTAAAGACCCAAGGAGAGCTACCATGATTATTCACATCTATTCAGCAAATGGTTCCTATATTTTGGCATTCCTAGGAAATACTTAAAATTCTGTATATTTGTATCTTGGGAACAACTTTCTGAGTCAACCCTTCTAAATCTTCCCTTTTTGCTCCTCCTACTTTTCCCATCAGTCAGCCGAGGCTGTTCTCTTCGATTGCTAAATATGATTTATCTGCTTCTGAAATTATAAAACAAACAAAAAAAATGGAAAGAAACAATGATTGCAAAGTCTTGGTGGATTTTCTGCTTTAGTAAATAGGTCACAGTTTGTCAAATGTGGAATATATTAAGACTTTGTGGAGTTCTGTTTTTCTTAAATGCTAATCTGCTGATATGGATATCAAAGGGGGATCTACTTTGTTGTAGGAAGGATCTTACTATTTTGCTTTTTAACCCAAAGCATGAGTACTTCAAAAGAGATAACTAGGAGATAAATTAGAACAGCTAAGGAAGGGGACTGGGGTTTTCATTTATCCGTGTCCTTCTGCATGTACAGGCGATGGCAGCGACCTGAGATCTGTAGGATGTTTGCCTTGTTAATTGTCTGTGACAGTGATGAATTTACAGTGATTCATCACTGAGAAAAATGTGCAAATGATCCTGTCACAGAGTCCCTTCTTCCTACAGTGTAAGCAAAATGGCTGTCTTCTTAGGGCAGAACCTACACCACAGGCTTTAACAAACTTCACTTAAACAAAGTAGAAAGTACGTGTGCTCCGGAACACACCATTAGCTACCAATTACCTAAAGGCTGAGTTTTATCTGGATGTTTCCTTTGTGTATTCTAAATTACTTTTCAAATTGGGCTGTGTTATAACTGTATGTGATTAATAAACTAATGTCATTCTACTGAACTTCTCAACCAAATGATAAAGCATAGCAATACACATAATAAATAGCCCAAGCATTACTATTTTTCTAACACAGTAAATGCCAGAGACTAGAATGTAAATGCTTAGTGGGATTGTTTCTGTTCTCTGTTACTCAGTGACCTTGATTATCTATTATTTTGAGGTAAAATTTTCTTACCAGGACTGTTCAATATGCCATTTATTATTTTTTCTAAATATCTTTTAGCATGGAATTAATATTCAGGTACATTGAAAACTGTCCTAATTGACACAATTCTAATGACCATATTCAAATTTGGTGCAGTCCTCTCACATAGTCTTTCCAATCTTCTATATAAATTTATTTTGTGATAATATATTAATTATGAGAAACAATTACGAGCAACTCAATTATCTTCATCCCCTCCCAGCCTCTTCTGGGTCTATCACTGGTTCCATTTCTTTTTCAAAAAAATAATTTCTTCTACTCCCATGTCTTTAAAAGAAACTCCTAGATTCTCTATATGAGAAAAAAAAAATACATGTTATATGTGTCTTTCTGCGTTTGAGTTGGAATTATCATTGCACTGAAAACTATGTAATTTCATTCTTCCTTATGGCGTGTGTGTGTGTGTGTGTGTGTGTGTGTGTGTGTGTGTGTGTGTGTGTATCTGTCTGCCTGTCTGCCTGTGCCTGTCTGCCTGTCTGCCTGTCTGCCTGTCTGCCTGTCTGCCTGTCTGCCTGTGCCTGTCTGCCTGTGCCTGTCTGGCTGACTGTCTGCCTGCCTGTATGACTGTCTGTCTGACTGACTGTGAGTGTCTCTGTGTCTGTAGTAGGGAGACTGAGCACTGAGGAGAATGGTCATTGGGGTAATGGACACTAAGAAGATGGTGGTTGTGAACTATTGTCTGACCAGGTATGCTTTTTGGTGCAGTCTTAGCCCTAATCATACACTTTTAACTCTGAAATGGTGTCTATGGGGCTATAACCTTCCCCATATTTACAACCCAAACTTCACACCCCTTGTTGGTATAATGAAACTTCAGTGTTCTGGTTACTCGGTCCTTGTCCTGCCTACTGGGCATGAGAGTCTTGAGATATGGGATTGCCCTACTGGAAGCCTTTCCATGTTTTTCATTTCAGTACCAGTCCTAGAATGTGCTCCTCCCTTACAGCATGGACTGTGTTAGTGTAACTGAACCCCTTCATTTTCTGTGAGAACTCTCCCAAGCAGAGCTTCTCAATTCTTGTGTGTTTGATTTGATATATTTGCAGTTAAAAATCTTTCTTCTCACTACTGGAGGCTCCGGAACATGCAAAACTAAATCCTTCACAACAAAAAAAATCATTCATTTTATGTTTTCTATCTGAATTAAGCATGCCATGACTCAAACAAACTCAAATTTTATTGAACTATGGGTTTCCCATAATGGATCTTATCTGTGGATTTTTAAAATAAATAGGCACAGAAAAATATGTGCATGTGTACATTTCTACTACTATTGATTTTTGTCAAATCAGTGTAATAACTGATTTAAGAGATAGAATCTGAAAGCAAAAATCATTGAACTTTTCAGTCATTGTGCCATTTTAGAGACTATTTTATCAGTACAAAGTTTAACCATCCCTTTGAATAGATAGGAATTATTTTGATTTTTTTTTTTTTTACTATTGGGCAATTTAAAATATATATTGTCCTATAAAGGTATAAATGGTTGAAAGTGCTATTTGAAAGGAACTGCTAACTTAGATGTAGGAATACAAAGCAATTGCAAAATTATATTTGACAAAAAGACCCTTAAAAATGTATGTTCATGGACAGTAAGTAGAAATAATGTGGAATCATAAGGAATTTGAAATTTATTGGATAAGGCTCTTCATAGATTTAAATGTTCATTGTTCACGTCATCTTTATTTTCAAATGCATTTATTTATGTCCAGACATTGCATATTGCACTATAAACACAGTTTTGTAACACTCTAGTTTGTCAACATTTTTATTGATAATGTAAGTCCAGAACATACAAACCTATTTAAAACAAATGTTGATGTATTTTTTTCAGAACCCATTTTTACAAAGAGCTCATTGAAGCCACTTCCAGTATTTGATATTTTAAAAATGATGCTATGTCCTGCAAAGTTCCCAAAGCAGGTGTCTGATGAGCTGAAGTTGAATTATTAAGTTCCCTCCATCATTAGTGAAACTGGCCGTGTTTTCTTTCTCTTCCACAAAGAGAAACCTAAAGAAAGCCAGTATATAGTATTCAGCTACTTGTAGTCTTATGAGTAGTACAAGCACTAATATTAAAGTGAGACTCCCAGGACTATCTGAACGTGTTGTATTTCTCAAATAAGGCTTGGGACACAGCTCCTTTTCTGCTTGGGGGCAGCAAAGCCTACCCCTTTATGCACCCCATCAATTGTTGTATATTTCTATAGTGGGAGATAGGAACTTGTTGGCTTTGGGCCTTCAATGAGAAAATTTTGATGACTACAAATCATTGAAATATCTATTTCTCTATAGCAATAGCTACAAATCACATAATATTGATAATGCTATTCTTAAAACTTTGAGGACATTTAAATTATGGGATCAACTAGAAACTCTCCAGAACTGGTGGTCACATTTAATTAAGTTCCTTCCTTGTTGCTAAAGCCTGGGTTACTACTGGTGCTGATTAGATGGACAAACAACTGTTAAGTACAACTATGGCAAAACTCAAAGGCATGAACCTCTCATACACCTGCGCTTCAGGTCATGATCATTACGTGTGATATAAAGTTCTTAGTATAGTATTCAAAGGGATAGGGAATAATGAAAAGTGAGTTAGATTTCCAGGTGCCTAATGGATGGGGGAAAAAACAACCAACATGTGTGAGGTAGCCCAAATCCAGAAAAACAAACATGGTTAATACTCATAGATAAGTGGATATTAGATGTAAAGGATAATCAGACTACAATTCACAATTCCAGAGAAGCTAGATAACAAGGAGTACCCTAAATGAAGACATCCCTGGATTCTCCTTGGATGGGGAGATAGAGGAGATTCCCTGAGTAAATTGGGAACCTGGAGTGGGTAATGGGAAGTAGGAAGAGAACATGAAGGGACAGGATGGTAGACTTGGGTGAGAGACAGAAAGGGGGAAGAAGGAAAGATGTCTCTTTTGATGGAGGGAGCCATTTGGGGGTTAAGAAGAAACCTGGTGATAGGGAAATACTCAAGAACCCACAAAGATGGCCCCATCTAAAATTCCAAGCAATAGTGGAGAGGTTGCCTGATGGCCCTCCCCTGTAATCAAACTGATGACCGTCCTAATTGTCATAGAACCTTCATCCAGCAACTGATTGAAGCAGATAGGCTGAGCTCCCAGTCCAGTTGAAGAGAGAAAGAGAGAGGAGGGAGTGTGTGGGTAAAGGGGTTAGGATCACAATGAGGAAACCCACAGAAACAGTTGAGTTGAGAGCTCACTGACTCTGGATTGATAGCTAAGGAATGTGCATAGGACCAAACTAGATCCTCTGAATGCGGATGACAGTTGTGTGGTTTAGGCAGTTTGTGGAGCCTTTGCCAGTGGGACCAGGATTTATCCCTAGTACATAAACTGGATTTTTGCAACCCATTCCCTGTATAGGGAAACCTTGCTCAGGCTTGATACAGGGTAGAGGGGGTGGATCCTGCTTCAACTTCATATTGCAGACTTTGTTGACTTCCCATGGAGGCCTCCCCATCTCTAAAGTATGGATGGAGGACTGGGATGGGGGCAGGGAGCTGTGGGTGAGTGAGGGGAGGGGAGGGAGGAAGAACTCTGGCATATATAAAAAAACTTTTAAATATTTTTTTAACATTAAATGAAAAAAAGTAACAAATTAACAACAACATAAAAATTTCTAGATGCCTCAGACTAGCAGCAATGAGAATTGTAGTCCTCATAGACAATATGCACAAAATACAGACTGCAAGAATTTAGAGCAAATTGGGTTGGGAAGATGGCCAGTGGGAAAGAGCACTTCTTGTGCAGGTGTGGGGACATGAGTTCAAGTTCCCAACACCTGCACACTTGTATACACATATATAGAAAAGAGGGTGAGAGAAAAATCTCAGAGAAATGGACAATCCAAAGATACCCAGAGGAGAGTGTAGGCCAGTGAAGAGAACAATAGTTTGGGACATGAATAGTTCTAAAACCAACCATCCATTGGAACGGATTCATATTGTTTGTCACTAATATTAATGAATTAAGGTAATTTTTTAGAGTAAATGTATATTTTAATTATTCTTGCAGATCTGTGAAAAATTAACTTGTGGGGCTCATAAAGACATGTGTTTAACAAATAAATTGTTATCCACTACTTAGAATATGTTTGCAATCAAGTCTAAACAGATATCTTTGAAAAGGAAGTTTCAGCATGAATGGTGGGTGCAAAAAAATGAGTAAAAAAAATATGCACTATCAGTTAAAATGAAGACAAAACACTTTGTATAGAATTGAAACAGCCCAGCAAAAAGTCAATGTGTGTAATGCTAGACCGAAAGAGAAACTTGTGAAGTTTGTGAAGGAAGAAGGAAAAGAGTCACAAGTTCGGTGGGTTAGATGGCATGAGTCATGGGGGAGAGTGCTTCAGGATGGGACACAATGAAGTCTTCAAGGCAACAAGTTAGGTCAAGCCTCCATGTAGGGCAAAGCTAGGTTACAGACACAGACAAGACAGCCCTTGCTTCACACTCTAGGCATAAGGGCTGAGATTTCAGCTGCCCCCCAAAATAAGGTAAATTGCCTAAAATTTCTGAAGTTTCTGAAGTCAGTTCTGAGAATTTACTAGATAAATCCAGAGCTTGGGAAAGCATCAGGCTTATTTTGTATGAGGAAAAACTCAAGATCAGACAAAGAAATGAAGAGAAAAAAGCCAAGAATGCTATGAGACATGAAGGTCTGCATTGCAACCAAAAGCATAAGCTGGCAGAGCCTGAGAAATGGCTCACTGGGGGAACTGCTTTAATTTACGTTGCTGTGATAAAATATTCTGACTAGAAGCAACTTAATGAAGAAACGATTTTTATCTAGCCTATAATCCTAGAGCAGAGTCTGTTATTGAGAGGAAGTCAAGGCAGGACCTCAAAGCATCCATTTACATCACATCCACAATAAAACCAAAAAAAGATGAGTATGCCCATGCTGCTTTTATGAAGTTTTCTCCTGTCCTATATAGTTCAGGACACCTTTGTCCAGGGAATGGTGCTACCCACAATGGGCTGGCTCTTCCTATGTCAGTTAATGATCAAGGCAATCCCCTATACATGTGCTCACAGTCCAACTTGCTCTAGACAAATCCTCAACCAGAGCTTCCTTCTCGATATTTTCTTGCTGTGGCAAGTTAACATTTGAAACTAATCAGCACAGTAGGGAAAAACATTTGCCACCAATCATGATAACCTGAGTTCTAGTCTTAAGACTGAAATGGTGGAAGAAGAGAACTGACTTCTATAAGCTATCCTGTGACTACATTCATGGTTTGGTTTGCTTGTAAAGTGTACACACAGAGAGAGACAGACACGCATATACACACATACAGACAAACAGACAGACAGACACATATACAGACACACAGACAGACACACATATAGACACACACATGCACACACACACATACAGACACACAGACAGACACACTCACACACATGCACACACCCCCAAACACACATGCACACACACCCAAACACACATGCACACACACCCAAACACACATGCACACACACCCAAACACACATGCACACACACACTCATAACCCTAATCACAAAGAAATGTTCTTTCTAGAACCAGCAGTCTTCAATCTGACTCATCTCACTAGAATAAAGAATTTAAATGCTTTGCAGGCCTCATCTTCTTAGTATAAACTGGTATGGCCACTAGGATTACCATGAATATCAAACACAATCTTATCATTAAAAAAGTCAAAGGATTTAGAGACTCCCTTAAAATGACCAAGCATAGCACAAGCCAAATTCCTTTATTCACAGCATAATGAATTTTACATGGCAACCAGGACCACTCAGGTACATACCCCAACACAGAGTTGAGAGGAGAAATAAGAACCAGAGTTATGCTGTTGACTACAAATGGTCCCGTGAAGAAGTTTAGTGTCAGCTTAACTACAGCTCCCCTGCAAGGGCTGCGTGTCTCAGCACATTTACCGAAGGGTATACATGGGAAAGGGCACCTAAACCTAGGCAACAGGCGTTTAAAAACTTTAGCCTGATACAGACATTACCTTGAATAGAAATAATCATTTACCCATCCTTTTGTTCTTGTTGTTTTCCTTCGTTTTTAAAAAATTTAAACTTTTCTCGTATGATACATCCCAACTCAGCCTCCCTCCCTTCTCTCTCCCATTCCTACCCCAATCCCCCGCACATACACCTTCCTCCTCTTCCCCAGATCCATTGCTCCTGTGTTTCCCTTCAGAAAAGAGCGGGTCTCCTTGGGACATCAACCAAATATGACAAACAAGATGCTATACAGCTAGGCACAAGCCCCCTGTTAAGGCTTGTCAAAACAACATAGTAGGAGCAAAAGGGTCTCAAAAGCAGGCAAAGGAGTAAGAGACACCCCCAGCCCAATTGTTAGGAGTCCCTCCAAAGCCCCAAGCTAAAGTCACAATATTTTCTCTTTCTTAATCAGATGCCTAAAATATAAAATCCTTATCAACCAGATTAATTAATGAAGAAAGGAATGTGATCTAAAAATATATAAATCCAAAGTTGACAAAATAGTAACAAACATTTTCTTCTTGATTGATAAATGAAAAGTTAATTTCTCTCAACTTTTGCTCACATAGATTACTATAACTTAGACAAGAAGAGCAATTAAACCCCTCCCTGCTTACAAAAGTGTAGATGAGCATTTCCCATTTCTGTTAAATATAAAATCATTTGAGAATGGATGATTATGTCCCTATGTTATCAGACCTGTGTCCATGCAAAATAGTCATAGATCCATAGTAAGGATACTTGAGAAATTGGCTTAAGAAATATAGATGTTCTGGTTTTAGTCACAGTGATGAGAACTTCATGGTCATTATCCAATGTGTCAGTTTGAATCCCTTGAGAAGCAGATTCTGAGACAATTAGACACACCAGTGACTTTCTGGAAGCGTGGGTTCCACAGAGGAGAGAGGACTGTTGCTGAGGGAAGTCTGCTATTACTGACAGTAAAAAGAAAAGCCAGGCAAGGCAGCTATAGACCTGACACAGAGTGTAGCACCATCCTGACAGTTTGGCTCACAGCCCAGTGTTGCATAGGACTGACATCACCAGGGTCTAGGGGTTCCGTTCAGTTCACCCACATACTGCTGAGGGAGAATGTGAGGCCTTTCAAGGAAACTTTTAGCCTATCTCAAGAGTGTAACAACTGTGGACTATTCGCCAAGAACTTATACAGCTGGTTCTCTTTCTGACATAAAATGGTAGTCTCCTCGACCACCACAGCTCATCCTCCATATATCTATACACTTTAAGACACTCATTCCCATAGGCCTCTGGTCTTGAGAGAAGCTTTAAAATAGGAAGTGCAGAATAGATCATAATCCTGTCTATAATTACTCATTCCTGGCTCTGGGTAAACTTAACATACTAGTAGTATTTTTCTAGTTACTGCTAACTGATTCAAAGGCTACTGTAAGGACTCTATGTCAAATACACATTATCTCCTTATGATAATATCAGCTATATTTCATTGTGGATTAATTGTTCCTACCAATAATCTTCTTTATTATGAAATATCCTGAATGCAGACAATAGTCTGCCTCTACCATGGGTCAGTAACATAGCAAAGTTGCTGATTGGAAGAAATACAGTAGTCTGTATTACAATTTTCTCACTAGTTCTGATAAATTCCACATTCTGCCTCATTAACCCCAAATGACATGTCTACCACTACAGGGTTATTCAGGGAATTTGGGAAGCCTGGACATGTTACACTATGAAATCATCTTTTGTTTATAGCCCACAAATCTTAGTCTAATACTTTAAATCATAACAATTTTCCAGACCCAGGAGCTAAACAAGAGATTATTACCTTTAGTAGATATGTCTACCTGTAGTTCATGTTTCCCAAATGTACCTTGTTCTGTGAGTAGATATTAAGCAATACCTTTACTGGCTATCATCAGTTCCTCTAGAGATGCCACAATTACCCACAATTGCTTACAAAACAATTCTTTATGATTGTTTCTCCAAGTTTGCTGGCCATTGTAACTGAGATCCCATGATATTAGTCAAGCGAACATCATCAAATGGCTTTTATTAATTTGGGCCTCATGATTCCCTTCACTATTAATGAACCCAGAGCTGTGAGGACTTCAGACATCATCATGTCTGACTGTATTTCATGATACCATTGAAGCCCCTCCAGTCGCCATTTTTTGAAAGTCTTAATGCATGTGTGTTCTCTGAGTTCTTCCATGTAGCACACAGTCTTTTGGCTGATCTGCTGGTCTCAGATAACATACCCTCCCAGCAGGCCCCCTTTTCTAACACTCTTCACTTCTTCTAGGGAATCCCAGATGTTTCTACTCTATTATGCATATTCCATCATTTTCTACTAGCTTATAATTGCTATTTTTTCATTCTTAGATTTTCTTATTGTCTCAGAATAAGCCTCCATTGCAATTAAAGACACTAGAGCAATTGAAGTATTGTTTGCTAAAATTTATATTTCGGCTTACTTGATCAAATGCCCATAAATAATAGGGGAGTGCCCGTGGATCTAATTGGTTCATGTTTACTACTTTTTGCAGCTCTTTTTGCTATAATCTTCTCTCTGTGTTATCAAGCTTAGCTTATCTCCAACCAAGATACTGAGTTATCAACCCACCTAGAAGATGTGGGTCTACTCCTAAGCCATGTAGTAGTGACTCTTTTGCCTTGCAGAGATCTTATAAATTTACTGGTGTTCCTTGATGGAGAATGGAGGATGTCTATGCAAGCAATTAGGATGTTATAGGCATCTACTACACTATATTAGTTTTTATTATTGTACGACTGACCACCCCAAGCTTGGTAACTTGAAGCAACACACATTTTTTATCTCAATGTTTTTATAGGTCAAAAGTCCAGGCATAGCTTATGGCTTGGCTGGATCATCTGCTTAGTATCACTCAAGGTTATAATCAAAGGGCAGCTTAGCTGTGTTCTCAGTAGGGGGCTCGCCTGGTAAAACTTTCAAACCCACTTAAGTAGTCAAGAATTAGCTTTTAGGATTGAATGGCTGAGGTTTTAAGCTTCTTACTGGTTCTCAACTACAGCCTCCCTTCAGTCCTAAAGGATATATAAAGTCCATGTTATTTTACCCTCTCCACAAACAGGCTCAAAAGCAAAAGAGGTGTCTTTATTCCTCTAATATAGAGTATTGTAAATAATAAGACAAAATTATTATAATCTAATCTTACTTCCGCTGGGTGTGTATGTGTGTTTATTGCGGGCTTGAACTCAGGGTTTCATGGTTTACAAACAATCTACTGGTGACTTGCCCGTAAGTCTTCTCACCACATTCTACAATGGTTAGATCAAGTCAGAGGTTCTTTACTAACTGGGAAGGGATCGCACAAGATTGTGGAGTTTTCATGGTCACTTTTTGGTTTGTTTCTCATAAATGAAAAGAGTCTTTGTGATTATCCACTTAGAGGTTTATATCTGATGTTTCAACAAACCAGATTTTCCCATGCAGAGTCTTGACCTTATTAGAACAGAACTTCCTTATCTACAAATCTAAATGTTTTGAGAATTATTAACTATCAAATCTTAAGCTGTTCTAAAGGTATTACAGCTTTCATTAAATGAGGTAAGGGTCACACAGACCACTAAAGAGGTTGTCTTAGTCAGCATTTAATTGCTGTGAAGAGGAACCAGAATCAAGGCAACTCCATTAGATAAAGCATTTAACTGGGGCCTGCTTACAGTTTAGAAGCTTAGTTCATTATCATCATGATGCAGAGGAGCATGCTAGCATGCAGACAGATATGGTGATAAGGAAGTAGTAGAAAGGTCTATATCCAAATCCACAGGCAGTAGGAAGAGGAAGACACTGAGTCTGGATTGGGCTGGACTTTTGAAATGTCAAAGCCCACTGCCAGTGACACACTGCTTCTAACAAGGTATTTTCTACTTTCAACAAACAATATACATACATTGTCTAGGCCAGGGATATAGAAGAGTAGATGACTCGAGATTAGAGCTCTGCATTAGTGAATTAATTAATCATGAATTAATGGGAAACTCAAGGTAAGTAGGGTTGATTGTTACATTGTTCTCTTAAAGGCAGATTAAACTAATAGTTTGAATACTCACTGCGATAGCAGTATTAAGTCTTAAGAAACCTCAAAATGCATGATTAACTCTGGCTGTGAGGCCCAGAAAAGTTCCATTGTCTAAGACTGTAAGAGATATTTTCAAAATATTGTAGTAGCATATTTGCTCAGCAAATGGACTTTGGAAATAATCATTATTGTAAATATATAAATATTAAAAATATCAGTTTCAATAATCATGAATAATAACACTGATAAGGCAAAACTCAAGAAATAATCCTCTTTGAGCCCATATAAAATGATGCCTGTAGGTGAAACATGATTTCTTAAAATATGATAACTGATGTAAGTTCAAAGAAAGGAGTGAAAAGTGGAGGTAGAATATACTTCCTGATAGTTAAACTTTATAGTTTCATCCTTTAAATTATATCATTACTCTGTGTACTTTACAAACATAAAAAATTTTTAATTAAAATTCCTTCAAGCAAATAAAAAAAGGCGAGTGCAGAGTGTGTGGGAAATAATCAATAGAAATGGAGTGATTATCATGTGGCAAGTATTTTGCTAAGTGATACAGAATGCTTACATTTCTGATCTTCATTCCAAACTGAGCAAATAGTCTACTAAATGGAATAGAGTTCTGAATGCAAGGTGACTGGTTTTAATTAAAGCTTAGGGTTTTTTGTTTTTGTTTTTGTTTTTTAAAACATCAACTTCACAAAACTTAG
Source organism: Phyllotis vaccarum (assembly GCA_033318265.1). Taxonomy (NCBI): domain Eukaryota; kingdom Metazoa; phylum Chordata; class Mammalia; order Rodentia; family Cricetidae; genus Phyllotis; species Phyllotis vaccarum. Next base: position 46,465,307 of record JARWLC010000008.1, on the reverse strand, counting down.
CTCACACTTCAACATCATAGTAGGAAAACAACTAAGTTCTACTGGGACAAAGAAAGCATTTTGTTCCCCATTCTCGCAAGGGAAGCAACAGCGACATAAGAACAGGTATGCTCGAGCAATTCAGAAAGCAACCTGTAAGAAGACAATACAGGTTGTGAGGCCAATCTGGCTGGAACATCTGTCACCCCATTGATCGCACTCACTGTCCCGTCTGGAAAGGAGAGTGCCTGTTTCCTCTCTTATCATCATCTCATGTTTACCCTTTACCCAAAGCTGTGTACTTTGATAGAGTAGGTCAAGGGTATAGGAGCAGAGCTTCCCAGCTAGAACACCCAAACAGATCATTAAAGGCTAGATAGGTAAAAAAAACAGTAGATGCTTATTTAAAGGGCTCCAAAGGTTAGAGCACAAATAAATCAACTGATTAATTAAAATACACAAGGCAGAAATGAAGACATTTTCAAAAGTCCTTTAAAACTGCTCTCTCTAGCAAGGTGGCTTGACAAATAAAGGTGCTTGCTACCACCCTGATGGCCTGAATTTGATTCCTGAAGCTGATATGGTAGAAGAAAATTGACTGATCTTACCTCAGGTTCTCTTCTCACCTCAGCATACATGCCCTGGCACATGTGCATACATAAACATGTGTACAAGTGTGTGTTCACACAGGTATTTGCACTTGCGTGTGCTTATATGCGTGTTTGCATGTACGTGTGCATATACACAGAGATAAATAAATGTAATTTTAAAAAAATTTAAACTATTCTCCCTCAAAATTAGCAAAATCAGTCATACTAAACATTGTCCACATTTACTGGTAGTCGTTAGGTTTCATGATGGTCAACATCTAAAAGAACAGCAAGAAAAGAAAGTCATTCAGCAGAGACAAATCTCATACTGTACAAGTGTGCTCAAAGCACTAACTATAAACGGCAGTTCATAACTTGCTGATTAATCTAGATTCTAGGGCCTCTGGAAAGATTTGTCTTTCAAATGATTATCATTTGCTTGTCATAGTAACACATATCAGGAATGTGAGTACTCAGGAGGCTAACCCAGGACAGAGAGTTTAGGGACAGCCTAACATGCATCGTGGAACTTAAACAAAAGAAGCCAATGGTTATCGTTGCTCTGACTCATTACTAACTACAATAGCTTTCCTGATTTGGTCCAAACCTCTTCCTAATTTCAAAATTAGGGGAGCAACCATATTTGCAACGTTACAAAAAGAAAAGAAAGAATTTGGAAATGGATGGCAAACTGAGATAAAACAGTGTTAATTTCCTGATAAAGCTGACAACAGAGAATACATAAAGTTTATTTCTTCATAAATTCAATGATATTTTTTTAAGCTTTAAAAATTAAGAATGTGGAGATTCTCAATGCCCTGGACATCGGTGGTAATTAACTCCTTTATTAGCATTTAGAAAAGAGAACAATTGCGCACACAAATTCAGTTTTACTAATGTCTTCAGAAGTTATTAGACTTCATTTGTTCACTGTTTTGCTAATTAGCTTATTTAATGGGGTGTACTGTGCTCATGGTACTGCTGACATGAGACACATGAAATAGATTTTTAAAAAATCAAAGCCGTTTTGAGTTAATAAGCTTTTGGAGGAAAATTAATTAATATTTTTCTCAATTTGTATTTTTAATATCCAGTTCTAATCACATACTCTAGCTGTTTAACATGTCAAAATAAATACTCCCTAAAGAAATTGGAATGCCATACCGGTGCGACACTAAGCAATCATTGGTAATGACTTTAATAACAGGTAGTATATCAGGAAGAAAGTACATAAAACAAGATAACTGGGAAAATGAGGCAAGTAAGCTGAATCCATTTACGACTTTCCTCAAAAATGGATACCCAAAGTCAGGCATAGTGGTTCATCTTTGGAATCCCCAACACTCAGGAAACAGGGGCAAGGGCATTACTGTGAGTTTGATGCTAGTCTGGGTTATAACATGAGTTTCAGGCTAAGACCCTGTACAAAACAAAACAATGAAACCAGATACCTGGAACATCATTCAGGCGGCCACAATAACTGCTCACTTAAGAAGTCTGAAGTAAATTTATGGTTATTGATGTTATGTACCAGTCTTTAAACTACAGGTGTACAGGTGTATGCAATTCATAATGTGTTATGAAATCAGTTAATGATTCTAAATTTAAGGTTTACGATCCAGCAAGTACATATATCAAACCAGATCAGTTATATCCTAGATGTATTCTGAAATCTCAGTAGCTCAATAATTTCTGCCTTAAAACCTTAATTGCCTTTTATCTGTATCAACATTCCTGTTCCTTTTGTTTTGAAATCTGTCTGAATTGTCACTTAGTGCCATTTATAATGCCATTCCAGTTTTCTTCAGAAAAGGAGGTATTCAATAAATGAGTTGCTCCTGAGAACTAAAATAGTTACTGTTAGGTTTGAAGTGAGCGAGTGAAACAAACTGAGGCAGAGTCTTAGGTCTCAGTCTTAGAAAGGAAAAAAAAAAAAAAAAAAAAAAAAAAAAAAAAAAAAAAAAAAAAAAAAAAAAACCAACCAAAGCAAAACTTTATTCCAAACACTGGGACCCACTGTATCAGAAACAATGGGCCCCAATTTACAAATGAGCAAAGCTTTTATAGGGCAGGAAGTAGGGGATCAGGAATGTGGCTACCTGCAGCTGTGTAAGTAACCACTGTAACCACATAATCTGGCAGACAAAGCTTTTCCAGAACAAACATATACTTAGCTAGATCTTATCACAACGGGCAGAAACTCTGTCAACATCTTGGGGATGTTACAATGCTCTGTCAATATTTATCATGTGGTGGGGGCTGTTGTATACCATCTGGAAAGCCCCCCTTCACAGTTACCTCAACATTTCTACTTTTAGCCAATTCAGATAGTCTTACAAAACATATTGTTTTTTTTAATTAAAATAAAAAACAAAACTTCACATAAATTGGGATATAAGGGAAAAAGAAAACCCTCAACTGTAACGGGCGGGCGCCCCAGAGCACCCCAAGACCACACAGCTAATGACCACTGTTAACTTTAAAGAAAAAGAGAGTTTAATGAATATGAATGATATACCAGTACACACATATGTGCGGGCTCAAGGCACTGTGGAAGCCAAGAGCACTGAATGCTTTCAGAGTAGAATTCTTATACTGCACTCTGAGTAGGGGAGAGGGTACAGGCCGGCTCAGCATGATAACAGGGCAGCCAAAGGTCAGTTTAGGACGGAGTTTAGGAACTTGACAGGCAGGCAGGCATATTTCTTGTGAAACAATAGGACCACCTGAAGACATTCATTTCCTGGAGCAATGGTCACAATGGGCACATTATGTAAGCTTCAGAAAGTTCCTGCTCTGGTTAACAGTTCTCATGGTAGGGCTTTCCTGGGTGATCCCACCCAGGTTGCTACAGCAGGAATTAGGAATGCGGTCTCACCAGGTTGCTATCAGGAATGCAGTCCCAGCCAAGCAATGGAGGAAGTATGTCCTGTGTTGCTCAGGAGGGGGTTAGTGAACAAGTATCTTCTTAGCAAACAGAAAGTTAGCGTGACAGTAGAAGAGGTCAAATCTTAGATTAGGCCAGGAAAATCTCATCTTTACACAACTATAAAGTGAAAAAGTTGATCTGGCTACGTGGGCTCTGCAAGACACTGGACCCCTTAGCATTTCTGTATTCTACTTAAGATGCTGCTCACAATGGTAAGTGATGGCAACATGTTCAGGATATGTAAGTTGCTCTTTCATATTTGGCCTTAGCAAATTCAGAAGATCCACTCTGACAAACCATTCAAATTAATTGTCACTCAAACATTGAAAATGTCATAAAATAATTTATGACATACGCGGTTTAGAAAGCAACCAGGTAAGTTCTGTGCACTAGTATACAGCAGAGTAACCATAACGATAATGGACCATGTACTTCATAAATGTGGTTTTTAAGTAAAAATTTTAACATGATTTTGTTGCAGGAATAAATGAGACTCAGGGACAGATCTCTGAGGAAGTCAGAGATATTAGAGAGAATAAACACCACAGTCAGATCTTACCCAGCTGTCTTTCAGCTTCCTCAGCCTGGCTTCCCTTGGCTTCCTCTAACTCTATGCCTGCCTTAAGCCTTAAATACTATTTTGGTAAGTTAAAGCGTGGCCCTACCACTGCCTGCTTGGGAGCCTGGAACTCCTTCTGTAATCTAAAATAACCTCGACTCAGTTGGGATTAAGGGCATAGGTCACCACTCCCAGGATACTCCCTGTGCTGGGGTTAAAGGTGTGGATCATCACTCTCTGATTCTCCTAGACTGACTGTGGTTAGATCTCTGGAACTTCTGGAGCTTTTATTAACTCCCCACATAGACTGTGGGTAGATTTCCTCTGACAACTCTGAAACTTCTGGAGCTTTTATTGAATCCCCACATGATTGATGAATATTTGAGGATATAAATATGTTTATCCTAATTCCAATACTGCATAATTGAAATGTTTATCAGATGCTATCCTATACTATGTACAAATACTATGGTTTATATTCCAGTTCAGACATTCCATTTAAATAAGGAAGTATGGGCGGGCAGGGTTCTGAGTTTGTGTGAAGATACGGCTTTGTGGTTAAGAGCACTCTTTGCTTATTCAATAGCCCCAGTTGGGTTCCTAAAGGATCTGTTGCCCTCTTCTGGCCCCTATACTTTTGTATGGACATGTTGCACAGACCTACATAAAGACCCTCAGGCAAAATACATAAAATTAAAAATAAATTTTAAATAAGAAAACAGCAACATCATATAAATATTATTTTACCATATAACAACAATTTTATCAGGATATTTTTACTATTGGACCAGTTCAATTCCTTTTTGTTCCTCGTCTCTCACTCATAAGCGGTGTTTTAAGAAAAAATGACTGGCTTTCTCTATAATACAGTGAAATAGTCCTAATTTCTTTTCTTAGACTTTTAAGGATTGGTGAACTTTGAACATACCTAATTGTCAAAAATCTCAGGAGCTTTGGGCTGTAGCTTTGATGTTTGACTCTGGCAAGAAATGCAGGTAAAATATTATCAATCAATATCTCTATGTTAGCAATTTCTCGGATTTTTTTTAAATGTCTTTGACTTTACAAATAAAGGTGGAGTATTAAAAGAAATACACAATGCGGCTGCTCCTTCCTTCATACACAACACAGCTGCTCCTGTCTTTGGCATTCTTGTTTCTGTATTTTGGGCAACATCTACTCACTATGTGAACAAAGACCAGGAAAGCTTCAGCTACATTTTTCAAGATACATTTCAGCAGGTGTTTATTTCATACTTACTGAGCCAGGCACTGTTTTGAGGACATTGCCTACAGTGACTTATTTAAGGTTGACACTAAACATCTAAATTATTTTTATATAGTTTCCATGTTGCTTGAGATTCACTTGTGAAATTTCACAGAGATCCAGGGTTTCCAGGCTGAAGTAAACCAAGGTCCCATGAACTTTAGGGTTTGAACTCTTAACATGGTACAAAATCTCCAAGTAACAATTGCAAAGACAAGAAAAACGTACTATATGTAGAGAATTTAAACAACAGAGAAAAAGCAAAAAACAAAATCCCACTAATTTTCATGAATTAATTATCTCATGTTAGGAAATCTCTACAAGTACTGTTGATCCTAACAATAAATTTGAAATAAACAAACTGTTAACTTTTCCTGCTCATAAGTAAATTAGCAGCAAAGGAATCAAACTGATGACTGACTCTGTTACTAGACTGTGGCGAGTTGATAGTTGATTCTCTTTATCGGGAAGCACTACAACCAGAATCCTGAATTATATCATGCACATGCAAATAGGGTTGACTCACACTGAGTACTTATCAGCCCTATGTACACCCCTAAACTTTCCTTCATCTTTCCCTTGTAAATCAAATAAATGACATTCCTGAGCCCATGTGTGTGCAACACACTGCCTTACATTAACTCTCCAGGTTATTTTGGATACTCACAGTATTCATGAAGTAAGTACAGAAATAAAAATAGAGCAACAACTTGGAGATAAGAGGCTAGGAAGATCTCCAAGAAACCATCAGTAACACAGAAGAAAAGTTGTCTGTTCTATTTTACCTAAAAACTCTGGTGAGAGCTTGTTTAGCATCTGGTAGTAAGCATATTAAACATATTGACAATATCTTTTAAAAATAAAGTATGATCCCACTTGAATGATTGCTACTTGTTCGAATTTTGAGCAAACCTGGACTACATAGTATATCCCAAACCTGTTTCAAGAAAGTAATTCATAAACGTATCTGGAAAATTATCAGCATCACAGAATTTAAAAAAAAAAAAAACAGCCTATATTTCATGAGTATAATGCAGTATTCTAGGTAGCTTCAGAAAATATTCTAAACACCAGGAAGCCAAGTACATCCTGGTTTGACTATGGTTGCTTTACTGTTTGGTCAATGACAAAGCAAGCTTCTGAATCTATCTCAGATTCCATTTCTATCCATCCAAATTAAAGCTTGTTTTATCAAATAGTCTCATGCTGTAGCTATTCTAGTTTGAAAATAATATGTATCCCAGTTGGTTCAAATTTCTTACAAGTAGAAATTGTTCAAAGGAGGCCATATTTTATTTTTAAAGCATAATTATAAAAGATACTTGTATACCTATTAACAGTCATCAACCAAGCATTATCCAGAGTCCCCAGGGAAGAAGAACAAGATCGCCTTTTCTTTGCATTCTTAACAGTCTCTTAGAGATTTTTTTTTCAGGGTTCTGGTCTCCTAGTTGTCTGTGAATTTTGTTTCAATGGATACTTTGAAAAGGTAGCCTAATAATCATGACAAAATAGGTACACAGTGAATGATGAATATGTTTATCTGCTGATTGATCTTTATCACATATTATTACACATATAAATACTGTCTAATTTTCCGTATGTACTAATGCTACAGTTAGACATGACTGTGCTCATATTATACATAAAAAAAAAAACAAGAAAGAATGTTGGTCTTACAGTAGCTAAGCTTTTTGGAAAAGCACTCTAAAATTCATATTTATTCCAACAGACCGTATAGCTTCCAAAATCTTATCATGACAATTAGGATTTAGTGCTCAACTCTAGTTTTATGACTAGATGGCATATGAGCTTTGTGGTCAGTGCAGAAAACATGATCTGTGTGAAAACATGATCTATGAGAGCCTGAGGTCCGAAAGAATTTGCTAGTGAGCCTTACAAAGGCAGCAGGTGAGAGAGTTTGTATAGACAGGGTATTGCAAGAAGCTTCCAGTCTAACACATTTTTTTGAGAAAAAAAATTTTATGCAGGAAATCTTGGAGATACTGCTTATATTTTTCCTAATCATTCCCCTTTTGCATCAGATCATGACAGTATGCATACGTATTTTCCCAAATCTTGAGTTTTATACAACTTACAGATATTCATGCTTTTGAAATGATCTGATAATTTTAGGTCTCCTCTAAGTAGCTTATGTAAATCATGCCTGAATGGACAGTGGTATTTAAAATGCTTTAAAATAGAGTCAAAGGAGAGCAAGTAGGACAAATTCAATGAATTCCCCATGTAGGCAAACTGCCAACCAATTAGTTTGCTACTTCTAATGAAGACTTACTGTAGCAGAATTCACATGTTTCAAAATCACAGTGGACAGAAAAGGCAAAGTTAAGGTTTCACTTTAGATATTCCCTGGGCCTAAGAATTATCTTCTTTCTTTCCTCTCAAACCTCGGTCTTACCACTGTGAGAGTGATAAGTCATTTTGAAAGTTCTGAGCAGAAAGTGCCTGAGCCAGAGGTCACGGAGAAGTACAAGTATTTCCGAAAACGCAACAGGACAGCTACCCACATGAATTACAGAGGTCCCAAGTCTTCTGCAAACTCAAGCCACACAAAATTTCAGCCATGATGGAGAGAGGAGCATCCCACCTTTAACCAAGAAGTTATTGGCAATTGGCAATTGATAACAGTTAGAAGAGGAACGTAAGTTTTCCTTAAAGAGTGGGTCCCCTCCTGAGTCAACCACACTTTAGGGGAGACTGAAAATATGAGCAACAAAATTAGATTTTATTGGAGAGAGGGAGAGAGAGGGGGAGGGAGAGAGAGAGTAGAGAAGGAAAGAGAGACAGAGAGAAGGGGTAATAAACTTGGGAGGGGTAGGAAGTCAAGGAGGATCTGGAAGAATTTGGGGTGGGGTAAATATGATCAAAACATTGTTTGAAATTCTCAAAGAACTAATAAAAACTTTAAAAAATAAATTAGAATGAGTGATTTGATGAATATTTTAAGCCCTTGAGGAAAACCCTTTTAAATCCCATACTAAAACAATAATTATTTTTACTGAAACTTTGAATGTTATTGAATTCTAAGTTGAGTTAAGATAGTTGGCATTGTTCTCAAAACTCTTTGTAAAATTTGAAGTATCTGAAAAATTGTGATAAATCATAACATATTCTTGGGAGGGGGGAGAATCTTTGAACATGATTATTCTCCTACCATGACCAGGCTGATGAATGCAGATTCACCAGCTTCCTCCAGACATTTAAATCCATTTCTGTTTCCTGCCTGGTGCAGGCAAAACCAACTTAAGATTGAGTAATACTTCAACATTTTCCTTGTTCCATTGCTGAAGCTCCAAAACATCCATAAAACCGTTGATTGCTTTAGTGAACGTTAAGACAATATTCACCTTGACACAAAATAGCCTTGAAGCCACATCACAAGAAACATGTGTGGCCTTGAAGCAGTATCATTTTGACTGTGAAAATTATATGAATTGAAAACAACTTTAGAATGGATTTGTGTGTGTAATAAAAAGCTTTGTAAAAGCAGTAGATAGCATTAACACTACTTTTAAAAACACCTTTACTATTTTTACAAAATTTACTATTTAAAATTATTGTTCAGAGAGGCATTTATCAATGAGTTCTGAGAAGTGTCCAAGAATACTAATTTTTAACTACTTAACATCATTCTTATTTTAAGATTTAAAAATATATACAGGAGAACTTTTAAATCCTTTCTCAAAAATAACTACTTGCCCAGAGGTAAGTGCAATGGAAATCAATGTTCATTCTTCAGGACTTTACCCTAGTCATCTCATCTACACTTTACACAAAGCAATGCTTTCAGTACCCTTCAGTAACTAAACTCTAACCACATGACCTCTAGATCCTCCAGTATGAACTTATGCACACTTACTTGCAAAAGTTAAAATCTTGATTTAGGCATGGTAATATACAGCTATAAGCCCACTCAAAGGATTGAGCCAAGAAGATTTCTGTAGAAGGCTAGGCTGAGCTACATAGAGAGTACCAGATCAGCCAGTGTTAAATAGCAAGACTATTTTCCAAGAAAGAAAAACAAAGGTTGACTCTTGAATACTTCTCAAAATTCTGTGTGATGAAGACTTTGGTTTCCAATCTGTAGCATTACTGACAGGCAGTAGAGCCTCAGACATAGAGCTCAGTGAAAGAACATTGTGTCACTGGGAGTATGAGCTTTAAATAGATAGTAGGACCCTGGCTCTAACCTCTGTCTCTCTATGTTCCCCCCTCCTTTGTTTCCCATACACCATAATATACTGCCTTTGTAATAGGTCAGTGAGTCATGAGCCACAACCTTCATAGCCCTTAGCCACCCCCATACACACACCCAAAATTATTTTCTCTTTAAAATTACTACCACAAGTATTTTAACATATTAATGAAAGTTGACTACTACATTAACTCAGGACAGACTAGAGATTAGTTCCAGATTATTTTATTATTATTGTTATTATCATTGTTATTATTATTATTATAAACAAAAGTATACTATCAAGTGCTTGTTCAGGTAGCTTGTACACCTGTTAAAATCTTCCTTGCAACTTATTATCAGAAGCAAAATATTGTGATTAAAGTGCTTGTACATTTTTTAAAGCAATAAGTAATTCCATATTTAAAAAAAAAAACACAATTCATTTGGAAGATTCTAATCGTCACCAAGACAACTTCTTTTTTTATAATATAAATTAAGTATTCTGGTCTCGTACTGCAACCTCTGAAAATTGTTTCGTGTATATTCAGCACTATAGGTAGAACATTCTAAACCTTTGACAAAGATTTGCTTGTAGAAACTCGAGGTGAAAGTTCTGACTTTTCAATGTGTAGCAGAACATCTGGAATTGGAAACCTCAAGTAACTTCAAATTGAATTTCAGTGCTGCCAACTTAGTGACTATAGCATCTTGTTATCTCAGGTTTCTCCTCTGAGAAAGTAGTTTGGCATTATCCATTAGTCACCAGAAAGAAAAGCCACAGGAGGTCCCATGTCCCAGAGTAAAGCCTAAGGATACAATTTACTTCAAAGACTAGAAGTGTAGTGTGTGAAGTGCTAAACATGTTTGGTTAGCTTATGGTTTGGGGGGTCCTTACAGTAATAAGCAGGAGGTTTTTAGAGTGAGATGTCAGGTATATAATATGCTAACTCTAAAATAAATCTGATACTTTGAATACCTTAAGTATTTATTCACACAAGTCTTTTGGAAAAGAGATAATGCATGAAGACAAATGTTACCCTGATAGTTCAAGGGAGAGCACAAGACGCTTATGTGTCCAAGAGAAATCCTAAGACATCTCTATCACATAGTAGTTAATGAGGTTTTAGGACTTAGAGCTTTCTAAAGTGTATACTCAATGCCAAGATTCAGTGCTTATACAGGTGTCCCATTCTTATGACAGTCTCTCTTTTTTAACCATTCCACATTATTTTTTAGTATTATAGCATCTCAAAGCTTATGAGGAAAATAATAAAACCGGGAATTAAAACTGTGAACAGGTTAAACTTCAGGATTTTTATCTTAGTTAGGGTTTTTATGATTGTGATGAAACACTATGGCCAACATGCAAATTGGGGGTGAAATGATTTATTTGACTTACACTTCCATATCACTGTCCATCAACAACGGCAACAAATAAGTCAGGATGTGAATTCAAATAGGGCAGGAACCTCATGAAGGCAAAGCTGATGGAGAGTCCATGAAGGGGTGATGCTTACTGGCTTGATCAACATGACTGCCTCTGCATGATTTCTTATAGAACCAAAAACCACCAGCCTAGTGATAACGCCATGATGGGCTGGGAACTTCCACTTCAATTTCTAATTAAGAAAATGCCCTACAAGTTTGTCTACAGCTGATATAGAGGCATTTTCTTAATTGAGGCTCCCTCCTCTCAGACAACTCTGTCTTGTGTCAAGTGGACAGAAAACTGGCCAGCACAATTTCCATGGCTAATATTTGTCTCTACTACGGTTGGCATTTTGCTCATTAGCAGATGCTTCTCGGATTCAAAATGTGCTCACCACATCCAGATGGAGGAACACCCAATGGTAGGCCTTTCGGGTGGTCATGTTGGGGCTATTTCTGAGCAGTTGAACATTTGGATATTAAAAAGACTGCCTTTAGGTTGTCCCTGTCATCTGCTTGTAGCTAGCATTGACTATTACCCCCATTGAGAATGTGGGAGGGATTATTTATAGTCTTCTGTGCAGGGGGGAAGTAATACTCAGGCAAATTTTACTGAAGAGATGATTGTCCTACAACTACAGTCTTTCCTCTTCAGCAAGCAAATGTCTTCCCCACTGCCAAATACCCTAGGCCATGAAGACATAGGATCAAAATGACACCAAGATCAAGGGCCAGGAATTTTTGCCATTCTAATATTCTTTCTTACTGTTTGTGATGAAATTACATATAACTGGTGAAGTGGAACTATTTTGAATACATTTGCATGATATAGTTTGTTAACGTGTCATAGTCTCTATGGAGCTCTATCACTGTCACATCTTCAGGTGATAAATGGATAAATATTGTCATTACACTGACTAAGACAAAGACATTTTAATTTCCTCCAAATCTGAGAAATTTCAAAAGAAGAACAAATGGAGACAGAGAAAGAAAGGTATACAGAAAAAACATCTGCAAAGCACCCACAGCAGCAGTACCACATTCTCTTAAAAAAAAAAAAAAAAAAAAAAAAAAAAAAAAAAAAAAAAAAAAAAAGTCTGGATCTCTCTGTGTTATCCTGGCATCCTGGAACTCACTCTGTAGACAAAGCTAACTTTGAACTAACTGGAATCTACTTGCCCCTGCCTCCTATGTGCTGCTATTAAAGGTGTGTGCCACCATTCCAAAGTCAATAACTATCTTCTTATCCTATAGATGCTTTTAGAAATTCTCTACAATCATGCATTTTGGTATAGCCTCTCATTTACAAAGACTGTGCAAATAGTAACTGTATTGTTAATAATTGAGATAGCACGCTAAAACCACAGTGAATAATTGACCAAATAGGAATAGAGCCAACAGATCATCTATTAATTTGATGGTAGTATCTGTCATGTTTGGTTTACCGTAGAGGTCACTAAGTGAAATTCATAAATGCTGCAAATGGATGAACTACAAATGGGTAGAAAGGATGAAGCAGTCCACAGCCTGCAATGTAAGGTGATTATATGTTTTCATTCTAGAAGGAGAAACATGAAGTGGTCCTGATGGTACATTCCCAGAGAATGCACTAAAGCTAACAAGGCAGAGGAATAATAAATCCCAGACTAGCCTGAGTTATACAGAGAAAACGTTTCTCTGTTTGGCAAACTTACTTTAATTTTCTCACAAAGTTAAGATCTGGGATGTGGCTCAGTATTAAAATGGTTGCCTAGCACACAAAAGTCTTGGCTTCTATGCTTAGAACTAAAAGAGAAAGTGAAGGGAAAGAAGAAAGGAGGAAGGGAGGAAAGAATAACTACGTCTAAAATTTGTTTTTAAGTGACTCAGCAAATACTAACATTAAACTTCAGAAGGGAGTAACTGAAAAATAAAGTACTATGAGTGCCCTCCATGGAGGAAGAATGGGAGGAGAAAGATACTTTCAGAGAAATGACAGTAGGTGTTTGTCATGCAGATATCACTGTTACCAAAGATATTTGGAGATTAAGACACTTTATAACTCTGATATTTAAAAAAGACAACAACCTGTCACAGTTAGAAATGCCATACTTTTGTCTCCAGTGACAGCTCATTAAGTATGGCATCGTATTAGACAAACCTCCTGATTGAGGAAGGTAGGGCCATCCATACAAAATCAAGGTCATTTTTGAACACCTACTAATAATGTAGAAGATTCCATTAAACTGTAACCAAATGAGGCTGAGATATAATATTGAGGTAAACTTACACAAAGAAACTACTGAGCATGGGCGTTCTTGCTGCTCTAGGAATGCATTCTCCTGGCAGGGTGTACTTACGAAATGCATTTGCAAGGAAATCTATAGCATTTTTGTCTATTCCTAATTTGGTTGATACCAGCTGACTGCTGCTAAGCACATGGTCAGCAAAAGGATGCTGAGATTTTCATCAACTTTTATAGAAACCAAACTGTGTGATTGGGCAGCTCCTCAAGAAATGCCTGCTAAGCTTAGCTGATTCTTGGCCCAGGCCATGGGAATTCCTCATTAGGAGATTTGCTGTCAGGAAAGGCATCAGCAACAGAGACTATGTAGAGAGGCAGGTTATGTCATGAGTTTCCCCTGCTCTGCAGGAACATCAAATGCTGACAAAGAATGCAGATGACAAGAAGAAAATCAAAGGAGCAGATGTGTTGCTAAATTAGTCAGGAGTTATCTTTATGCACATAGAAATTTGAACAGGTTTTCTAATGTATTATTAGTCAGTATTGGAGAAACTCAGAAACAAGCTCATGCTTCTTAACTTAAAAAGGGAATTTACTGATCCTAAGGAAAAGAAAATTTCAAGAATGAAGCTGGCTTCAGACATTGCAAACCCATTGTCCTTGAGGCTTCCTCTCTCTCTCTCTCTCTCTCTCTCTCTCTCTCTCTCTCTCTCTCTCTCTCTCTCTCTCTCTCTCTCTCTCCCTCCCCCTCTCCCTCTCCCCCTCCCCCTCCCCCTCTCCCTCCCCCCCCCTCTCTCTCTTCATTTCTCCAATTTTGCTGGACTGACTTTGTTCATTTCTTTTGTGTATGTGTTTCCATGAAGTGACAAGGAAGAAGGCATTTGAGGAATTTAAGTGAAGAAAAATCTCCTCTTTCTAAATGCAAAGACTTCCTTCTGGCAGACATGTAACTCCTCTCTGGAGGGCGAGCCATGAGTAACTGTGTACTAGTTAGTTACTCTGCTGACACAGCTAGAATCTTTGATAGGATGGAGTTAGCACAGAATCCAGGGGCATTGTCTTTATTGATGTTGGAAGAGTTACGCAGGGATTCTGAGGTCATTCTCTGAGAAAAGTGAGATCTACTCACAGATGAATTGAAAAGATTCTCAAGGAAAGTGCATCTATGTCCTGAAGAAAAGAATGAGAAGATGGTGAAATTTAGGGAAATCACCGTTAAAATAAGACTGAGCTATTTTTAGGGTAAATGTAAGAAGCTATATACTCCCAGAGGTATGTTCTAAATAATTGCATTTTCCAGTTAATATCAGGAAGATGTTTTAGTACGATTAGATAACAAATACTCAAAGCAAAGTAGGTAGATAATTGAGTAAACAAGGCTATCAGAAGGTTTTGATGTCTTTGGCAGAGCTTGTTTTAAAAGCTCAAGCTCTATTGTCAACTTCTCTTTTGTGATCCACTGACTGCTGCCTGCACCCAGGACTTCCTGCTTTATTACTCACAGAAGCACAGACATACATTTTCTATAATATCTAAGCACAAGATCTGAGGTAGCACCAATCAAATCAATTATATTGAACTATACCCACAAATTGCTGAAATCAGGACAATGGGTCAATGACAGTTGTTTTAGGCTTAATCCTGCACCAACCTTCAATGGACTCTGGAAAAAAAAAATGAAGATCCTAGTAAATAATATCTGACAACTATTTCCAAAAGGAAGTAGCTGACAGACATAGAAGATATTTATGTCAAAATTCATTTGGAATATTATTTCCCAGGACTGTTAGATCCTGGAGAAGTCTCATAAAACACTACCATCCATGTATACAATCAGTAAGAGTGTTTATTATCCCACCATGCTAGGGCCAACCATCTTGCACACATACAAAATAGAGATGACCCTGAGAGAAGCTCCTAGGCTCCCTTTAAGCACAGATAAGACGAGTTCCTAGGGCAGTTAGGCCACTTTAAATATTACTCAGAGGCTAGTTAAGGCCACAGCTATTCCATTTGAGAGTTGGTCTAGACAAGTCTCGAGCTCTGTCCTTATTTGATTATTACCTTCATCTACTGACTGTAGGAGCTGACTCAGTGGCTCTGGTCTGGCATGTGTTATCTCCATTGTTCCTGCTGTCAGGGACATTGAAGACTGATTGTATTTGTTTGTGGCTTACTCAGATGGTGTTTGTCCAGTTTCAAAAAGCAGGGACCAAGGCCTAGTTCTTAACTGAGTTATTAGGGCAGGCTGTCACGACATTTGCCTGGCCCTCTCAGGACATTTGGAACTTTAAAGTCATGGTGATGATTGCTATTTGTTACCAGGTGCAGTCTCACATATGAAGCTTTACATACCTGGTTGATTAAGCCTATGACTGAGCTAGCACCCAAGGTCAGAAAAGTAAAATGACCTCTAGAGTTACAATGAGCAGCTCTGTGATTTTCCTTTTGATGTCTGTGCTTTTCCAGCTCATCATCAGGCCCTGTACTAGTCGTGTGGTAGATGTTTTCATTCATGAGTGGATACAAATTTAAGGTTAATTTTCTTATACAGTATGTATATTTCTACTCTTATTTAAGGTATTATGTTTATACAATTCACTGAAAACTGTAATGTATCATTAAGAAATATAGATTAATATTTAGTCATCTGTGATAAGTAAACTTATAGCCATGTGAGTTAGATTTTTAGGTCTACAAAGATGTATTTTGGATAAGTAATCTTTAAACGTTTTAAAAACCTACAGAATGTGGCATTCATACTGGTTCATAAATGATGGAGTGCCAGTTTAATGTATTCTGAGAATTTTCACAAACCACACTTACGCTGCTGATTGCACTGCTTTCCTGCATCAGGTTCGTATAACCCTTTCATGTGCTGCATAAGAAGTGGCCAAAGGAAGAGGTCATAGTAATGAGTAATGTGGGGAATACATTGCATTTGAGCTGTGGTTTTGATGTAATTCTGGTCCATACAAAGACATGGTTAACTTTTTTATGCATTATATTATATTTTTATTTTTCAATGAAATGAACATAGTTTTTTTAAAAAGTTGATAATTTTAAAACAAATTTTTATCAAAACAAAAGAAAGTCCCAACTGAAACATAAGTATGGAAAGAAAAAATTTTGACAATATTATAGAGTCCTCCTTAACAGTTTTGGAAAGAAGAAATGAAAATTTATTTTTATATTGTGATATATGATCCCACTACATATTCATAATATCTTTTCCATGTTCTCTTCTCCCAAACCCATCAAACAACTATACAAGAAGAATTATTTACTTCAGACAACCAAGAAGCATACACTTTCATGCTGTCATATTCATATTTTAATTATCTGCACAATCTACTTTGTTATAAACATGTTTACTAAAGTATCAACTCTCCTATGTAACCCTTAAATTTTAGGTGCAAAAATCCTTGAACTATTAACAAGTCAAATTCATCCATATGAATCAAATGAACAGTATGTAAATGAGATTTATAAATAGTAAGAAAATTTATAAACCCATACAATTCAAAACATTAGCTAACTAAGAAAGAAAAGTCATATAATACAGTTATATAGATAATTTTGATCGATATTTTCATTTAGAACTTTCTACAAACTACCAATAGAAAATCAGTTTTTAAACTATGAAAAGGAACCATAAAACATTATAGGAAATACCAATAAATGAAATGGGATGCCATGGATTCATCTTCTCATATCTGCAGCCAACAAGCTTACTGTTTCTACTCAGCCATGTTCTAGCACAAGGCAGCAGAGTTCATAACCAAGGGAACAGCAGGCACTGAGTCTGGAATGAAGGCATAAAACTCTATTAATCATTGTCGTGGACACAATGTCAAGAAGAAAGTCCAAAAGAATTAATCACAAAAAATCTTCAAAGCAGAAAGTATATCAATGCCATAGTGTATAAAATCAACTTATAAATATCAATGCCCTTTATACATACTAACAATGAAATCTGAATAAGAAATGCCATCAACAATAGAATTTAAAACAGCAAAATACCTTTGCATAAACTTAATGCATGTTACTTATGAGACATCTGCATTGAGGATATTAAAACATTTCTGAGTTCAATTAAAGATTTAAATTAATGAGAGATGCACTGTGTTTATGAGTTAGAATATTCAATACCCTTAATCTGTGAATTTTCCATAAATGGATCCATAAATTTAGTTCAATCTAAATTAACATATTCGTGGAACTTGTTCTATAATTGTAAAGTCTAACTTTGAAAAAAAAAAAGTTTAAAAAGACAAACTAACATAGCCTAAGTATTCCAAAAGAACAAACTTGGGTGAATTATTCTTAATCTGGCTTTGTATTAACCCTACGGTAGCGAAGTCAGGACAAAAAGTTTAACATACAGGCCAATGGGTAAAGCAAAGAGGAAAGAGTCACACAAATATGGTCAGAGGATTTTCTTTTCACCAACTAGTCAAACAATTAAATGGAGGAAATGATGAATCTCTATCAAGTGCTACTCAAAGAGCAGCATACTCTTACTTTTAAACTCTTATATCCTTCACAATACTCATAATATTTTCATTTACTTATTATAATAAACACTTAAAATAGTGTAGATGTTAATCACAGGAACAAGAGATCGAGTCTCCACATCACTTGGCTGATGTTGGAGAAATGACAGTCTCTTCAATAAATGTTACTAGCAGGACTTGATACACATGTCTAGCTTTTAATCAGGATTATATTATTGAAAGCAAAGCTTCAGGATGGACTGTAGAACCAACCCAAGAGCACAGGCAATAAAAGGAAACATGTATGTGAAATTATAACAAATTAAGAACCGTCTGCAAGCAAATAAGTCAAAACAACCTAAAGCATAGTATAAAATACTTACAAACCATGCATCTTACCAGAAATTAATACACAGAACATCTATGAAACTCAACAACAACAACAAAAAGATTTAATTTTAAAGTGAACAAAAGATTTGATTGGACTTTTCTCAAATGTATACATATAAATAGCCAGCAGCTACATATAAACAACTTTTCAATATCAATAACTCACAGTGATGCCAGTCACAATCAAAACAAAAGGTAGCATATTGTGTTGAAAAACTATTAACCAAAAGTAAAATATAAATACTTTTTTTTCCCCTGTACAAGTGGATCTGTGTGAAAAGGGGCATTCATCTACTGCCGGTGGCATTGTAAACTCATACAGCCACTAGGGAAAACAGAATCAAGATTAGTTTAAAGCTAAAAATAGAGCTACAGTATAATCTAGCAGTTCCACTCCTGCATAAATATGCAAATTAAATGAATCTTAGATCTGCACTTCTGTGTTCATGTAGCACTGCTAACAAGGGCAGCCGTGAAGGATGATGAAGGTATGGGATCATAAATGAAAACGTGGGTAAGGAAAATAGGCTATATGTGTGGTTGGGACTACCATTCAGCAACAACAAGAATTAAATTCTATCATTTGCTACAGCATAGGTAGAACTGGAGGTCATAAAACAAGAGCCCAAATTACATTTTAAGTAATGTGTAACATCTTAATTGCTGTCCCTAAGAGATGCAATGAAATAAAAGTGCTTCTTGATTTTTAAGCTCCTTGTTCAAGGACACAGTTCCTGAAATACTGAAAGCTATTGTTTATGGGAGATAATAAGCCAATGTTTTCACTCCCCTAAACAAGTTTGCTTGGCCCATCTGTGCTGAAAGCGTTTGATCACATGTGGGCTGGAGGAATCTGAGGAGGAAATGTGACGGATTGTACTCTTGTGCCTGATTGGATGTAGGCAGGAGGTATGCAGGCAAGAAACACATCAGGATGCAGGCTTGGACTTTGTGGGGAATGCAGTGAGTTTTGAATTCTGTCTTCTTAAACCTTTGCAAAACTTGAGTCAAGGCGTTTGTCTGGGAAACCAGAGACGGATTGAGTAAGAGTCCATTAACTTGGCCAGTATTTAACTAAAGCTTGCTTCACATACGGCTTTAAACTGTGGTAGTGGTGGTAGTGGTCTTTTTCTCAACTGGTAAGATCAATAATTACTTCCAAGTAAGTCAGAGGCAGAAAGCCCCATACTATCATGGTGTCACTAGTTTCTGGAAGGTTTTACTAGGAGAATAAAGAGAAATAGTAGACACTATGGAGAAGGAAGGAGAGGATGGAGGAACAGTAGACAGAAAATAAGCTATATAAGAAACATATAGAGTTACACAGTTATAGAGGAAGAAGTATTTCTGGTTCTGAAAATTCTAGTAGATAAACGTTGGTTACAGAAATGGATAGTATGCTTCAAAGTAACTAGAAAAGTATGAGAGTCAGTAATGAATATAATTGCTTGAACAGATGGAAGGCTTTTTACATGGATTTGATCAGCATATCTTATACATGTCCTCAAATTATCATATCATATCCTATTAAGATATGCCAGTAATACTTTCAAATTATGTTGCTGTAGAATTTTGACATATAAAATATATGCTTTATAAATTTGGTTGTCAATACTAATTGTCAATGGTTACACATAATGATTACTTCTCAGGGATATGTGTTCACTCAGAAAGGTATGAAGGAAAGTTTATAGAACAATGACAAACCGAGCCCCAATTGTAATATTCTACTAAACAAGAGTGAGCATGCAAATGGGGCCGAATGTTAACACTAAGTAAATCAACAATAACTAGAACTTCACATTACTATTTACAAATTTTCTGTTGGCATGAATTTTTTTAAAGTCTAAAGAAAATAATTAATTTTTTCCAAATCTTGTTCTATGAATTTGAAAAATATATATGAAATAAGCTTGAAAATTATGTCTATAGTGTATATGTACAGAACAATAAATTAAAATGTAAAATTGTGATGATAGATTGTATATTTAATAAAGATAGCCTGAAATATCAGAGGCCAGAATCACCCACAGAGCCATGCAATAAGGGTCAGGGAGTGGTGACCCTTTAATCCCAGCACTCAGAAGGCAGAGATCCATGCAGATATCTGTGAGTTCAAGGCTAACAGAGCTACATGGTGGTGGCGCCCACCATTAATCCTAAGTATTAGGAAAGTTGAACCAGAAAGGGATCAGCTGGCAGAGAAAGAAAGAAAGGGAAAGAGAAGGCAGCTGATCCTCCCTTTGCCTGAACATTCTTTCTGCCGAGGATCCATACTCATTGAGTCTGAGGACTTGTAGAGACAGGCCCTACCCTTTTCAGCCTGAGGAGTTGGCTAGGCGAAAAATGGCTGTGGCTTGGCTTCTTTCTCTGTCTCTCTAATATTTTAGCTTTCCCTCAATATCTGGCTCTGGG
The DNA here is from genome assembly GCA_033318265.1 of Phyllotis vaccarum. Classification (NCBI taxonomy): domain Eukaryota; kingdom Metazoa; phylum Chordata; class Mammalia; order Rodentia; family Cricetidae; genus Phyllotis; species Phyllotis vaccarum. The sequence continues at coordinate 46,444,833 of JARWLC010000008.1, read as the reverse complement.
TTTTTAGTTAATAATACCAAATAGAATTTGAACAATCTAAAATGAGTTCTAGAGAAAATTAGAAACAATTATCATGATGACCAAGGGAAGAAATCAGAAAGAGAGATGACAACTATTCAACCCACACTGTCAAGTCTGAAATGTTTCCTGTGCTTCTGAAGGGCTTGTACAGTTACATAAGAAGCATAACTATGAGGAGATTTATCTTGGTTAGATTCTAATGTTTTTCCAAGTATTGTAACGACATAATGATTTCTGAGGCCATATAACCTACTATATAGTAAAATCTTGTCTCAAAAATAAAAAAAAAGAGAAAA